>JAUZNK010028009.1:0-19326 GCA_035046665.1 Euphysa ruthae
GGGTTTGACGTCGGTGTACTTGGGTTTGAGGGCAGTTGGTTGTTTTGTTTATCATTTGTTGGTGCAAATAAGTTATTATTTCTTCAGGCGGCTTATTAGCAGGTTGTCCGATGCTAGAATAATTAAAAAATCTTTGATTGATCTTCCTTTTTTTGTTCGCCATAATCAATCTAAAATATTTGAAAAATTACAAACTGTTTCCGTGTATTCTTCAAAATAATACTCAAAAAACATTTGAAACGACTCGATCGTTCATCAATTCATTCTTTTCTTTGAGATTCGAAAACCGAACGTTTTAACTTTCAAAATCACATTCGATTGCAATAGAATGACTTCATTTTCATTTCACATGACCTGGGTAGCAAGTATGAAAAGTTTGATCGCGATCTCCATAAAATGTTAGACATGTCTGATGTTATAATAAAAAAAACTTACCAAATCACATTTCAAATTTTCTTTAAAAAAAAATTAACCATTAGAGCTATTTTTTCTTTTTCTTGGGCCAAGTTTAATGTTATATTTCAAATTTTCTTTTAAAAAAAAATTGGAATCATAGCAAAAAAGCTCCCAGCCCCCTAGTTGCACCGTCCCTGTTTTTAATGCAAAGGTTGAGTTGGGCACCTGGAAGCTTCTCATCTTTATGTTTATGCTGAGAGAACTTCAAATGGGTACATTGCAGATTGATATAAATTAGTTAAAAGGCAAAACATCTAGAGATAAAAAAATATATATCCTAAATCTAATCAATAGAGATAAATTAATAAAAATGTGAAAAAATAAAAAAAAAATTTCAATAAATATAAAATAGACAAAGATATATATGATTATATGAATCTAGATTTAAATGCTGTTTCCGAAAGACCAATGTATATGCGTTTTCCATTATTTGTAGTGTTGGAAACTTCCGCTTGGTAAATTATTTTTTCTGTATGACATTGATTATTTAGCGGGCAGTCTGTTTTATTTCTACAATTGCATCCAAACTTTTCTTGCTTGTGTGTTAAAATGTTTTTATTGTGTGAAGATATTATATGCATATTATATGAATTGATATCTCTCATACAACTGTAGAGAGCTTAACTTTAAAGTGTTTTTATTAAAGATTTTATGGAGAGGGAAATTTTTATTAAAAAGCTTGAAGAAAGTTTTTCCTATATTATTTTTCACATTTTTTGAAAAAAGGGGTTGTACCATATAATTTTTCGTTTTCGGTTCATTTTTCTTTCTCTATCACTTTTGTCAATAGGTTTTGGTTTTATAAATTTTCAAAGTCATTTTCATAGATATATCTGATATTCTTTCGTGAATTTTATCAGGAAAATAGAAAAGTTTCAAGAAAGAAGCAAAACGAATTAACCTTCTGCATTAAAAATTAAATAGTTTTATGTTTAATTTCAATTGAGTCATGTCTCACTAACTTATAGCATTATTCAGAACAAGTTTTTCTCTCATTTGTTTACTATACCATGTATTCAAAACTGTGCCATGTGAATTCCTATCTGGAAAATACCCACCCTGAAAATTTTCCTCTAGATAACTCTCATTCGGTGAATTGCATCAGGTAAATTCTCACATGATTAACTTCTATTTAAGTGAATTCCTATCAATGTTAGCTAATGCTCTCAAAATGTTATATCCGCATGGTTTCACTATACGAAAAATATTTTGAGTGGGGATTATGAACACTGATTGTAAGAAATTGGTATATTTCTTTACGCATATTTAAAGCAAGGAAACCTTCAAATTTTTACGGAAAATTTTAAAAGAATAACTGACGATGTAGCCAAAGAGAGTATTTAAATAATCACATTTGTTTTATTATCATCTTCTTTTTATTAAAAATTGAAGCACTTTCATTTTAAACTCATTCACACAAAGTTTAGATCTTTCAATCATGTACATGTTTTCAGATGACTTAAAAATCAATATTTTGTTTAAAAATAAGAAACAAAACTGACACAAAAGACTAGAGACCAATTCTGTAAGATAACGTCTTCTGCTTGGAATCGGAAAATTCTTTACGGAATATTTGAGGTTTTGTTATATTATATTGCACATTTTCTTGGTTTAACTTTAAACCAAGAAATTTCTACGTATAAACCATACTTTAAACATAATAGCGAAATCCTTTACATAAACAAAAATTCAAACTATTCCCCAAGAATCAGAAAAAAACTCCCACTGTCAATCGAAAAGCGTATTTCAAACTTATCTGAAAATGAAAGCATTTTTCAAGAAAGCATAGTAATGGACTCCTTAACAAAACGACTGAGCTGATTTCAAAATGCAGCCACAGAAATAAATATTTACTTAGCAATCTAAAATAAATCTAAAATAAATCTAATTAGCTATGAATAATTAATGATTTGCAACTCATGAATTATTCATAAATTTCAAATTATTTAGTATTCAAAGTCTCACTTTATGTTCTGTAAGTGAGAAACATTGCAGTATATTATTTATTTACTAGTCCGATGATTGTTTAGTAATAAGCATGAAACTTAAACATAACAAAATAGAACTCACAGTGAAATAATTTTGATAAAAGATCGTATCTGTTTTATACTCTTACAAATAGTAACGACTTAAAGCTTTTCCCATAACTGCCGATGGCATTAATTTAACAAGCAAACAATGGAACAATTGTGTTATTTGAAAAGCAAAAGATTACTATCACCAGCTCCTGAAAATGTTAACATTAACTGTTTTTTTTTTGTGATCAATTTCTTGATTTTGACGATGCCAAGAAACATGTAAAAGACGATCCATCGAAAGTACAGACTGATCAGTTTGTTCAACAAATTTTGAATTGTGGTTTAAAATAACCCTAATCGGTTATTTTAAAAACGAGTGTATTGAGAGTTGTGGATTAGTATTCTTATATTTATATAAATTTTTCATTGTGTTTCTTATTGCTATGTGTGTGTTTGACCATAACTTCGAAATTGTATACGTATGTAATCAAATTATTTTAAAACGACTTCTTCATGAAAAATTGTTCATGACTTTTATGTCATCTTTTATACAATACATCCGAAACATCAAAAGATACGCTTCTTGTTTAAAATGAAGAACAATGAAGCCATCGAGACAGCTAAAATTCAAAAAAGGAAAAAAAATTGATTGCACAAACAACCTCTAAAATTTTAAATAACGTAGCAAAAATATGAAAACTAAATGGCCTTTACATTGATTCTATGAAGTATTTTATACTTTATAATGATAATGATAGTACAGGTTAAAGATATATATAATAGATATGTAAAAAAAAAAAAAAAAAAAAAAAAAGGCTTACTTATTTTTTATTTCTGCCATCGGCGGATTAATGATTAGCCCCAAACTGAAAAACGTGAAACAGCCGACACAGAACACCTAGCAAGTGAAAGAACATAAATAGTCTGAAAATGCTGATTTAGTAGTTTCAAACAAAAAGAACATGACCAACCAGGAAAACTAATATTCAAAGTTTATCTGTTGATAAAAAATTATGAAAACGCTGATGTACTGTAACTCTAACTGCGATTTAATTTATGCTCTGCTGATACCTCATGTAATTTCAAATATAATGTTTGCAATTGCTCTGGGGAAACTCTTTCAAGCTATGATCTATATTGAAGTTTAGGCGTTTTATTCTAACACAATTGATAAGAGGAACATTTTTGATTTAGCTTATGTTCAGAGTTGCTGATGAAATATACCAATTGCTGTAATATTTCAAACAGTTTTAACAAATTTTTATCGAATTTAACACTTTGAGGGATATAGGAAAATTATTGAATTTATATATTCATCTATATATTATAAATATATGTTCTCTCGTTTATCGCCGAAACTATAGATTGTGATGAGTGGAGGATTATTAATTCCAATATTGATTATTTCTTGAAATTGCCGTTTAAACATTAAGTTAAAATTTTGAAACCTTTTTTTGATAGCGTTATCCTGAGTTTATTATTGTAAGCTGCTGATTTTGGCATCTCTTCTTTATTGTGTATTTAGGGACATTGATACTAACTAAACCTGTTTTCTCTCTAAATTTTTTGATGTGCACTGATCAGATGCGTCTGTTACAAACACATCATATACCTTTATTTATGAAACTCAAAAAAATAATAATAAATCAAAATATAAATATAGAATTTAAAAACCTAATTTCACTATTTTAGACTTGGTTTTTTTTTTGTGTTTTGGGCATTCCTGTTTCTATTCTCAACTTTCTTTTCCTTGCACTTCTTAAATTTTACTTTAAATATGTCAGTGTTTTTAAATTTTTATTTTTAGGTACGTCTGTTAAACAGTCAATATAGACTGTTAGGTGATCAAATTGATGCCTCTTCAACCTCTCTCACTAACATAATTCATACACATTCTTACAAAAAACTCCTTCAAAATAGTTGGGACATAAAATTACATTTCCTAATTTTTCTTAAACTTCTTAAGTTAACATTATCTGGTGATAATGAGTCTGTGCACTATAATATAGAAAACCTTATTCATGAAAATCGACAGTTATGACTCCATTTTAGGCAAATAGGGTTACATTACAAAAATTCAGAAGTATGGGCAACTATAGTAAGCACTTACTAAATGAAAGTTTATGTCGAGAAAATTTTCCAAATTATCAAAGTTTTGATAATGTTAACTTGGCCTTTGCAGATTTTTTACAAAAATTTAAACAAACAATTGATGATATAGAACCGAAAACAATTAAAACAAAAAACAATTCTCACGAGTGGTTTGACAAAGAAGTGGCAGAGTTAAAAATGATACTTTTGGAACTATTAATAGAAAAAAAGATTTTTTTTACAAATAAACTTAATGAAAGTGCAAGTAGACCTAAAAATCTTTGGAAAAGTTTGAAAGATATGGGAGTTAAAAAATCAAAAAACCCATCTTCACAATGCAGTTTTTGTTTAAAACAAGATAATGAGTTTGTTTTTGATCATCTTCAAATTGCTAATGCTTTTAAAAATCTTTCAACCAATCTTTCAAATCTCCTTCCAGAGGCATCAAATAAATATAATAGTCAAACAGCCTTAAATTTTTATGGCCAAATGAACATTTTGAAGGAATTTTAATTCTCAAAGATCACTGAAGATGTAGTTAAAAACATAATTAATGATTTTGAATTAAATAAGTCACCAGGGTTTGATGAAATATCATATATGTTTTTTAAGAACAGATGTGCTTCTTCTATTTTGAGACCACTCACACAAATAATAAATGTTTCTATCAGGACTACCACATTTTCAGATGAATGCAAACTAGCTAAAATTACTTCGTTTAAAAAAGGGAGCAAGAAAGAGCCAAAAAACTACAGGCTGATATTGTTATTATTACCTGCATCCAAAATTTTTGAAAAGGTTATTCAAAGTTAAACTAGAGACTTCGTTGAAAAAGATGACATTATATATAAATTTCGATCTGGATTTTGAAAGGTTTTTTCGACAGACACATGTTTGTCATATCTTCATGACAGAATTACAAAAGATTTTGAAAAAGGATGTCACACTGGAATAATCTTTATAGATCTCCAAAAGGCCTTTAACACAATAGATTTCAATATTTTGCTTGAAAAATTGAAACCCAAGCGTTTTTCGGAGAATGCAGTTTTCAGGTTAATGTCTTATTTCTCAAATAGAAAATTTAGGGTAAAAGTTGATAAAGAACTATCTGATGAAGTATTAGAGACATGCAATGTCCCTCAGGGGTCAACTTTAGGACCTCTTTGTGTTGTGCTATATGTGAACGACATTAAACAAGCATTAGACTGTGAATTACTTCTTTAAGCAGATGACTCTCGCTTGATTTTCCAGTATAAGGATGAAAAAAAAAAAAAAAAAATAGAAAAAATTCTGAACAGAAATTTTTCCAAACTTTGTGAGTGGTTTGTCGATAACAAACTAAGTGTGTACTTTGTAGATGAAAAAACCAAGTATACCCTCTTTTAATCTAAATTGAAAGCTAAAAAGCAGATCCCTTGAATATAATTTCTGGAGGCAACATACAACATACCATTGTAAAATACCTTATCAGATCAAACCCTGAGTGGAGAGACAATGGGTTAATATGTTTTAAATAAAATTAAATCCAAAGTTAGATTTTTATATAGAAAACAACTTTTCTTAAAACCAGCTTTAAAGCTTTTTTTTACTATGCTTCGGCTGAATCCGGTTCTGTGTGTGATGTATAACAGAACAAAAATGGAAATATTGTCGTGACAGTCATTTTTTGTGCATATCCTTGCCACTATTTGTTTTTTTTATCTAAATGTTTATTCTTTTTGTTTTTTTTTTTTTGGTTTTCTTTTGTCTTGTAATTTTCATGGCTAATGTACATTTGTTTGTGGCAGAATAAATACTTGCTTACCTCTCGGCACCACAACCATAAATTTATCGAATCGAATGCTACTCATACGCTGAGTGGGTGATACCCGGACTTGGACAATGAACCTTACTGTTAGGAGTCAGATGGACTATCGGGGTAGAATACAGTTATGTACCGTTCGGTACAATGAGTTTCCAACGCATCATCCGTCATCTCAGCATTTCTTTCTTGACAAAAACCATTTGTTGAAAATCGAAATAATAACTACAATGGAGAGAGACGAATCATGTATATTTAAAAATGGTATCTCTTGTTTGATGTGATCATAATGTGTTAGGAGAACATTTGACAGCCTTTATACGTCGTTCAAGATGGTGTCAGGGGTAAGGTTCTCGGTTTATTATCTTTGATTATCTAAGCAATCGCTTAATTCGCTATGAACAGAATTTGAAATATTTGCTTTGTTTTAGACACTGCATACTTTTCCTGGAAGCCACCGCGCCAATTTAATTTTGGTCACTTCAGCATACAGTGGTGGTGAAATCAAACTCAATCCAGATTTTGTGTTCGGAAAGACCAACACATCCAGTGAATTTTTGCAGAAGTTTCCTCTTGGCAAGGTAGGTTTCAACTAAAGAGATCTTTCTCATTTATCACAAGCAGCCGACTGTTGCATCACTATTGGAAAATATTTACTATAAACCAAAAGCGTCTTACAACAGCTAAGCTTAAGACATAGGGAAACTATTCTGGTTTCGTATGTACTCTTCAAAGTATTGCGAATTAGAATTTTTACAAACACCAGTCCTCAGGCTCTGGTAACACTGATTCAGGGGTATTAGAACAGCTACCTTCCGCCTTAAAGGGGGAGGAGCAACTGTTTATTCTAAAAGACAATTGTAAAGTTGGGTACCTAACAAATGAAGATACTGTTCTTATAAAAGTGTCTAGACAGACATTTATGCATCTAGCAACTGATAAAATCTACATTAAGTTAATATATGTTTTATAATACTCAAGGGTATATTACTTATAATAAGAGACCAATGATTTTCTTTGCCGTATGTTGAAATAGGAGATCTAAGTACAACAGAACTAAACCTATGGGAACCTGAAATAAATGGGTTGAAGCTAATTGTTGGCCCCATCTAAAAAAATTTACATTAAAACATTAAATTATTATATATTTATATCGTGACATGAGGTTACACAATATAGTCAAAAGTTTATTATAGGATTTCAAAATTTTTTGTTATAGTGGGATGCCAAGCCTTATTTGTATATATATATATATTTTCATCACAAACTTTTTCCAAAAATATGAATGAGATTTTATCTTTTACAGGCAAAAAGTGGAATGCAAAAATATTTGAAATAGCTAACATGTTATGATTTGGAATTTATAAATTCTTTGTATTGTAAAACTTGCATAAAGTATTCCTAACTTTTGCTGGAGCCAACATACATATGCAAATGTTATTAATTTAAAAACAAAAATTTATGCTAGTCGTGTACAAGCGACCAATTGCTTAACTGTAAATTTCTTGATATATTTTTATACCCCCTAATTTCTCCTATTGGTGTTAAAAACGTCTTTAAAATCTTGATAAGTGATTACGTATAACTTTTGATCGAAAAAAAATGCAGCTTTCAAATTTCAACATGTGTTTCAAATATATAAGGTATACTGATATAAAAAATTGTTGCAATTCCAACTATCACTATGTTTGTACCTGACTATCCCCAATTTTTTTTTTTTTTTATAAAAAAATACTTTGTTTTAAAACGTCAAGCTTTGGCTTTTAAAATTACAAAAAAAAACAATGCAAAAATGTTTCATGAATTAATTTTAACTCCTCAAAATATTTCTCACTTTCACGGTGCTAAAAAAATCTTCAAATTAAAGAAAAAAAAGAAAGTTCTATCAGAAAAAACTACAGTCGATTAACTCCTTTGATAGTTTTGCTCTATGCTAAACATATTTTTTTATATCGTATGAAGTCTTAAGAACATTGGATAGTGCTCAGAAATTAAAAATATATCTTAACCTCCCAAAATAGGGTTCTAAAATGTGTTTTCATACCCTTTTTTTTTTGGAAATAATTCATAAGCTATAAATAAGCTATATAGTCTGTTGAAATAATTTTCAGAATACCACAAATCACTCTCCATCAATTGTGGAGTGTAAACTACATAAATTGTTTTGTAATTGGTTTTGCCTGGTGTCTGGTATTGTTCTCCTTTATTTGGCTTATTGTAGCATTAATGTAAAATATCTTACTGTTCACTTTCCGGACTTTTGAATATTGTGACAACGACGTAAGACTGAATTTAGCTGAATTTTCTTCTCAATACTGAAATTGTCTCCTTGCTGCGTTTGAAAGTGTAATTAACAAAATTAAGACCATGTCATCAATGGTGTAACTTGCTGTGAGTTACCAAAAATAAAATAACAAGCTCTTCTTTTTGCATACGATGACAATCTAATTGATGGTGTTGAATTTAAGTTAGTATACGATATTAATCACTCAAAAAATATTTACCCTTTCTGGAATCACCAACATTTTAAATTGGATGAGCTGAATGATACCAAAGCATGTTCTTAGTTTCAATTTAAAAAAAAGTAGATATTTATAGATTGAAAGCAGCTCCAGATATAAATTCCAGATATTTTAAAGATGTATAACCGTTTATTGTTTTACCATAGGTGGAATTGAAGCTATGCATTTTTTAGAAACGTTTTTCTTACCCTTGCAGATTTTCCGATTTCATTCTGAGTTCAAGAACTATGTTGCACAATATATTTCTCAGAAAACCACGAAGTTAAAAAAAACCTTATTTCAAAAGCTGTAATTGAAAGATGGTGTATGGTGTGAGTGTGGGTGGGCGTTGATTTTTTTTTAAGAGATAAATGTATAAGCTAAAAAATAAACCCTCACTGAGCTTCTACACTAATATATAACAGAAGTAATCACCAATAGTGTAAAGAGAGATTATGCTCCTTTTTTGCTCAAAAATGGCCAGCACATACATTAGAATTTTGCCTGTGGCACTCAAAGGGTTAATATTTATCAATCAAGAACTTTAATTTTTTGGCCCCTGCACGTTTATATCATTATCAGTTTTCGTTTTATATCAAAATCAGATTCCATATTTTTAAAGAGACACACTGTACAAATGTTTTTTCCCAGTGATTCATTAGTTATGCATTAAGATTTTTGTTTTTCTACCATCACCTCAAGATATTTTCTTAAACTCACTACTTCAGAAAATGCAGGTCAGAAATTTTATGGGTGTTTTAACTATTTTTTAAACTTTGTCTCTTGTTATATTAGGTTCCAGCTTTTGAAGATTCTTCAAATGGTGTATGTCTTAATCAATCCAATGCTATTGCAAGGTATGTTTCCAATGAAGCATTGCGTGGTGGATCTAACCCCATTGATCAAGCTCTAGTTCGTGAATATGTTGACTTTGCTGAAAATGAAATACTGCCATCTGCATCTGTTTGGCTTTTTCCAACACTTGGTTTCAGGCAATACAATAAACAAGAGACAGAGAAAGCTATGAACCACATCAAGAAATGCATGACACTTTTAAATGATTTGTTGTTGACAAGAACATTTTTCGTTGGAGAACGTATCACTCTTGCTGATATCACACTTGCATGTTATCTTCATGGTTTATATATGCAGGTAAATGTTTTATTCACCTCATCGAAAAGCGATTCACAGATGAAATTTATCTTAAATTCAAAAATTCATTTTTCTTAATGAAGGTGCTTGTTTGTATTTTAATTAATCAATTTTTTTGTCATTTTAAGCCCAGGCATTAAAATTCACTGGTTTTCTTGTGAGTCCAGATAAATTTGTGCTGTGCAATAGACGCAGGGCTGAAAAGTCTAATTGCTAAAAACAAATCCGTGAGTTTATGGTTTACATGAAATATTTAATAAATTGTTTTGGTATTATTCTTAATAACAAACTCTTTGAATCACCTTGACAAAACATTTTTTGAAATGAATAAACAAGTTGTTCATGAAATTGTCAATTTACTACTGCATAATTTGTCTACTTGAGATATAAGTTACTGGATCTTTATCAACTCACTCATTCATTTTCTCCACGTAAATTTTTTAATAAATGATTTATTTTTATTTCCTCACAAAACAAGCATTCTGCCAGCTATTTTCGACATTCTGTGTGAATGGCGCCTGTTATGTGGTCAATAAAATAATATGTATGGTTTACAGTGTGATAAGTATATCCCATCTGCTGAATACCACCTTCTGCTGCCTATAAGTCCAACAAAAATCCACTGTTGTGGTAAAACCTTTGTGCTTTTTCCTCCTTGTGAAAAGGCTCTCGTCCACCTCCACTATCATTCGAACCCCCAATTTGTATGGAGTTCTGAGGAAGATCCATGGCACATGGCAATTATTTCAGTCTACTAAGTTGTTCATATATTTATATGAAGTTTACATTTACAAAATTCAATTGACGTTATTTGGTATGCCCATGAATAGGTGAACAAAGAGACATTCTGGTACGAAAGTTTGCTCTGTTCAAGCCAATTTCCCTTTTTGACACCTACTTCCTAAATACTAGAGCCTAAAAATAAAAATTTTTTTTTCAGAATTTTTTTTTTTTTTGTTTTTTTTTTTTTTTTTTTTTTGTTTTTTTTTTTTTTTTTTTTGAAACAGTAGAAAAGTGCTGAAAATTAGCTTCTGTCAATGATCAGAATCCGATAGTATTAGTGGTTTTTCCGTTTCAAATCGTTTTCTCTCAGACATTGTGGGGAAATACTAAAAAGAAATAATAATAACAGGCTTGATGATGAAAGGTGTGATAAAATAAATGCGATCAAACACACACGCCTCCATGAACGTCTAGACAATTAAAAAGGAGTGACTTATTGCACTCCTGCTCATTTTTATGATAATATCAAGTGTTATTGTTATATCCTGATCAGAAATTAATTGATAAAAATCAAGTCACGTCATGGTAAATAAAATTGTATAATTTTTATTATTATTTCAGTGCACATAAATACTTATGTTTATGTTACGTACACTTGTAAATTATTCCAAAAATACTTATTGATAAAAAGTTACTTTATTGTTTGAATTTTTTTGGATCGTGTTCACATTTTAGCGAAATTTATAACTAAAGAATTAGGAACTTACTTTCTTATTGTGGAAGAAAGAAAACACCAGTACTGGTCTGCAATTCAAATGTTGTATTACTGCATTTCTTTAAAACAATATTTTAATCAACCAATTGTTTTTTTAAGTCATTTCAGCTTAACGATATTAATTTAAATTGTTTTGAAACAAATTGAAACATCAAGTATAATTTTGTCATATTTTCTCAAAAAAAGAAAAAAAATCAGAGTAGAGTAATTGCATGTTTTTCAGATAGTTAAAACATTAACAGCTGTAAGGTTAACTGCTTACTCATAATATTTAGCAAAAATATCAACCGACTCTTTATCATAATTTTAAATATTAGTTGGCGATATAAAGATGTAAGAACGAATGTCAAGGTTGTTTAGCAATAGTTTTTAATATAGCAATGGACAACATAAGCCCATTATTTGTTGATCTTTATTTATCATGGGTTTGATTGAAAACAAGATGGAATTTAAAATAATGCTGTGGACAAGAGTTAATCAATGATATTCTTACTTTAAAACCTACTTAAAAGATCAACTGAAATATAAATTTATGACAAGAAGTTTATAAGCATATCTTTCTAAGTAAGATTTATTATTATTATTATTTTTTTTTTTTTAAATATTTTATTAAGAATGACAGTTATTGGGATTATCATGACTAGCATTAAATACATAAAAATACAGTGAAAAAGGACCAGTAAATTATACATCAAAATATATAGTATATTGCTAAAAGAAACAAAGTAAGTGGTAGTATCCATTTTTTGTTATGAATATTTCGCAAAAAAACTTAAATTTGAATTACAGGCAGTAAATTCATGCGAGCTGTTAAACACTCATTAAAGGTAATTGATATGTTTGCCTTATAGTCTATAATTTCAAGTATTGAGTATGACATACCCTGTTGGTACTATTTCTAAATTTGTAGTCTATTAACGAATGCACGCCTCACATTAACGAGACGTGCGATTTATTATAGAAAATGACCACATGTCCCATTATAAAGAGAGGTGCCACACTCCTGCCTAAATACTCATCATCAAGGCTGAATAACCTTGCAAAAATAATACTTGCATTTCAAATTAAAAGACGTTACCGCAAAATGAATAAACAATTTATTTAATTTCTTAGGAACTACAAAGTTTACTTCAATTTAACCTAATGTATTGTTTATGAACTACCAGTCCTGTCAAAATTTTAAATATTGCAATATGATCACTTCGTTATTTTGATGTATAATTTACAAGCATGTCACTTAAACTTTAATATTTAAAAATTTAGTTGGGATAGCAACTGGTGGATTGTAAATAATAAAAGTGAATTTATTAAAAATAAATTTAAATGTTAATAATCTTATTTAGAAAGATATGTTTAATAGATCAACTTAAATTTTCACACCGTAGTGTTAAAATGTTATGTTACAGTTGATCTAAGCAGGCTTTATCCTGTCTTACTGGACTGTAAGTAATTATTATTTGTTTTGTTTGTAATCTTTACATTATTGTATAATAAGCTCTCGTCCACAGGTTTAATTTTTATTGTTTTTCATTTCATCGCTTTTTCTTAAATTTAAAATTGCTGTTCATTTCTTGGAAGTATGATTAGCTCTTGTCTGCAGGTGTATTTTAAAAAACAAGAAAACGTTAAATAAAAGTTAAAAAAAGATTTCGTTTACACAAAAACACATCACATCACGCATTTTAATTTTATTAAAATACTTGAAATTGTTATTTGTTGATTATTATAAGTTTATAATCTTATTGAGATGCATTTGTGGTCGTTTACTGCACTGTTAGAGTTAGGATAAAAGTGTGTTTATTTACTTAACTGATAACAGGTTTATTTTCAGTAAAAGCGCTTGAATAAATTATATTTGATCCGTATAAATTTTTTGGGATTTCTGTCCGATAGATTATTGTATATGTCCGACGGATTTCAACTTGAGCCGGTTGTCATGTCCAAAATGTTTTATAGTTAATTGCATCCCTGGTAGATTTACTTCAAATTTTTGTTATATAGGTTATGGATCCTGTCTTCAGAGCTCCATATGGCAATGTCAATCGATGGTTTACCACTGTAGTAAACCAACCAAATTTTAAAAAGGTCCTTGGTGATGTAGAATTATCAAAAAAAATGGCCACATTTGATAACAAAAAATATCAAGAGTTACATCCAAGTCAAAAGAAAGGTATTTTTTTTAACCCTGTAAAGTTAATTATGTTAACTATGTTAATTATGAGTAACTTGAAAATCAGTATTTATGCAGTTTGTACATTCTTGTTATATGTTTTTATTCACTTTTTCCTGTCGAAAATATTACTTTTATGTTAAGATACTTGTAAGCAATTCCAAGAATGTCGTGCGGGGACATAGAGCTGTTACAAAGCTCTGCTTCTATAGTATATTGCTACGATTTGTAGTTTACGCTATGTAGTTGGTATCTTGCCTTTTGTAGAAAAAATTGCTGACTTACAAAAATTGCATGATTTCACTTAGGCAAAGAAGCAAAACCAAAGAAAGAGACAAAGAAAGCAGAAAAACCAAAGGAGGAAAAACCAAAGGAGGAAAAGAAAGATACAGCACTTGAAGTTGCAGCTGAGCCTAAGAAGATTGACTTTTGGGCTGATGCTCCCAAATCGTAAGTAGAATTTAATTTGTTTATGCTAATTTTGCATAAAAAATATTTTCTTTGAGGAGGTTTTTCAGGTTTAAAATGTATTTTTCATTTCCTTCTAATCATATTGGCCTTGATTTATTAAATTAACTGCTGTTATTATTTTACTGTGTGGGTTTTTTCTGATTTAAAAATGACTGGTTCAATATTTTGTTTAATTATAAAAAATTCTTTGCCAGTAATTTTTAAGCTTCTTTAATTTGTCCTTATTTAAGTAACTTCGTGTTTGACAATTGGAAGAAGATGTATTCAAACAATGAAACTAATGTATCGCTTCCCTGGTTTTATGAGCACTATGACAAGGAAACTTTGAGTGTTTGGCATGCTTCTTATAAATATAATGAGGAAAACAAAATGGATTTTCTTGCTTCAAATATGCTTGGTGGCTTTTTACAACGGCTTGAAGGGACTATTCGTAAAAATTCTTTCGGAATCTCCTTAGTAACAAAAAATGATGAAAAAAACTTCTTTTGTATTCATGGTATCTGGTTATTCCGTGGTCACAAAACAGCCTTTGAGGTGAGTCTTTTTTTAATTTTGAATTTTCTTTAAGTAAAAAGATAAGCTTTTTAAAAGTTCCCCTAGAGTTCTCTTGAAGTACTAATGCTTTGACGATAAAATTTTGCACATATTCCAACCTTAAATAGAAGTTTATATAAAAAGTTCACGTTACTGGTCATGTGGCCCAGCTATGACATCTTCAATACAATAATTTCAGGAAAAATTAAAAAATTTATTTCGAATTGTGTAGTATTTGGTGCATTTGAAATGACAAATTTTTTATGAGAATGTTCAAAGGCTGAAATGTTGCTAATGTGTGGTATTCATTACACTGAAGTATCCTACTGTGTGCAACATTGATTCAGTCCAGTGGCAAGGGATTAGTTGATCAAAGATAAACATAAAATAACTAATTAGAAAACATGTGCACCTTTCTTGATAAGGCAACTAACAAGCAAATTGAATTTCTGGTAAAAAGTTAGTCTAAAATAGAGACTCAAATTGTTATCAGATATATGGACTAAATCCTTGATTGAACCCTCAAATAAGTGCTTAAACTGAATTGCAGTGCTTGTTCAAAGAAATGTGGTGATGAATTGAAGTATTACTTGAAATTAGGTTTTTGTGGATACGGTATAGGGATTATCAATACAAAAAAAAAACCTGTAGTTATAATTGACCAATCTATGTTGATCTTGTCAAAGGTAATTAAATTTTGTGATAAACTATTAAAATAACTGTACTTCTCTTTTTTTTCAATTATTAATGGAGAATATCCGCTAAACAAAACTTTAATAAAATCACAATTCAAAATTCTACTGGAGCATACCAAAGAACTAAGGTTTTGCTTTGGTCTTATCATAGACTTTTTTTATACACCAATGACATGTATATCATACTCAATCACTTTATTACGACTGTCTGATGTGCAAATCAGCCTTTATTCTATTTCTCGTTTTCAAATTATCTGATAAATGTTGCCTCGAATATTGGTACAGAAATCTATTTTGTAACACTTACTGAAGACTTGCTGTGTTCTTGCCATTTTTTATTTCAAACAAATTTAACCTCTTTTTTTTCTTTTCATACGTGATTCGATTCATCTAGAATTTATGATATCAAATGATATACTATTTCAAAAAGCATTCGAATCTCAATTTTAATTTTGATTTGAATATTGCTATGTTCAGTCGAATTGGAAACCATTTTGAAAGCATTTCTTCGCTACTGCTGACTGCTATAACACAACAGCAAAAGGAACGACTCAGACACAAAAACAAACAAGGGAAATATGTCTTATAAAGGAAAGAAAAATTTTATATTCTGTGAATATGGAAATAGCATCTTGATTATGTTAAGTTGAATGTCTTCAGAGCATCTGCTTGTCAATTTGGAATTAAAAAAATTTACAGAATGGTGTAAAACAAGTCAAATATTTCAACTTTTGTTTGAAGATCAATACTGTTATTGTACTAGGTGGATGTACAAATGATATACAGACTCTGAGATAACTGCACTGAAAGATATGATTAGTGGTTAGTTGCAGAAAGAATTATTAGAGAAACAGAGGAAGGGAATCGAAAGACTCAACTAAAAAGGAACATTAAAGTTAATTCTTGAAGCATGTGCAGCTCTACCTGTGGAAATGATTAAGGATTTCTTCATATATATGTGTGCGTATGTGTGTGTATACAAAAAAAAAAAATTTCCTTTGCAATCTTATTATTTTTTTTTTTTTTTGTAATTAATTATGTTTACATTTTCTTTATGATTAGGTATGACAGAAATAATGTTTAGATGCGTCTGATTATTCTGATGGGTTTTAACGTTCATTGCGACGTTTCAAAATGGTTTTAATTAAATTGATTGTCTATTTTAAAATCTTCAACATTTTCTTCATATTGTCTCAAATACATTTTGAATATGTTTGCAAATTTTAGAAAATAAATAATCTTATGAAAAATTTGTTTTAGGATTATTATTATTTTATTTTTTTTTTGTTATTTTTTAAATTTTGTGATTTTCTTTTTGGCCACCATTTTAGGGCGTTGGATAAAAAGTTTTTGTCATCTGTTTATAGTGTGCCTTCTGAAAAAAAGTTGGCATAACAAAGTTTCGATGTCAGTTTGAATGTGGCCGTTTATAAATTCAAGATTGGTTTGGAATAGTTTTTTTACCCAAATAGTTTTTGTAAAGTGGTGTGCTTTATATTTCTGTTTGACTGTCATTTTGTCTCATTTGACTAATGATTTTTTTTTTGATATTTTCGTAAGTTAAATTTGATGCAAAATGTCTTCGTTTGTCTTTTTAAGCGAAATCCCGACTGGAATGTTGACGCTGAATATTACGATATAAAACGTTTGGATCTTGATAAAGCTGAAGACAAGAAATTATTCGAATCATACTTTCATGATGTTGACCAGGAATTGTTCGTGGATTACCAGGCATATAAATAAATGAAAATTAATATACGTTTTTTGATTTATTGAGAGAAAAAATTCCGTTTATTTTACATAGGTTTGATAGCGCAGCCACTGTTGAGGACTTATTTCTGCCTTTCAAAATTGGAATTCCAAGCAGAACAAAATTATTTTTTGGTGGGGTGGCTGTGACTTAAGATTGCTTACACTTGATATTTGTTTGAGTAAAAATGATAGCATTACATTCTATACCCGCTAAAATTGCAAGGAAGCTTCTGCCTTTATTCACAATAGTGAGTGCAGCGTGGAGGTCGATTAAATTAAGCTAAGATTGTTGTAAATATTGCTGAATCAAGCGCCTTCACTCCAATTGTTAATGATGAATCATTCAATTCTCTTAGTAACCAATCAATTTATCTGCAGCACCCTGTGTATTCAAAAAAAGTTGAACATTGAAGTCTCCACACCAAAAGTGACTTATCAAATAACTGATTATAGAGTTATAAAATGCTTGACTTGTAATTACAAAAATGGGTTCCATCCATACATTTGCCAAGTAAATGTTATATGAAAAAACTAACTATGTACACTATTAGGTCGCTGACATAATGTAACTCAGTCTGTTTCAGAAAATACTCTATCTGACCCAATATCTGATATTCGATACATGACTCCAATAACGAAGCACGTGATATTGGTCATGTGTACTTGGCAGATTTTATATTTGCTGCTATATCACTCTCTTGGTAGTAGGAAGGTGTTGGATGTTGAGCCGGTTGTGCAAGCGGCGCTTTTAAAAACAGATTTATTGAAAACTGATCCTAACAGTTAATGTGCAATCGAGAAATTTAATGTTTGCAAATACAATTATAAAGGTAGTGGTATGAGTGCGAAGCGTATATTTAATCGCTCAATCAACAAACTAAATTTACGATATGTAAACTTTTTAGGTGATGGTGGTAGTAAAAGTCGTATTAGTGTAATGAAAACTTACACTGGAGTCACAGGTAATAAATAAGATTGTTGGACACTACCAGAAACGTGTAGGTGCACGGTTACGTAATTAAAAAAAAATATATAGAAAGGACTTGGTGGTCGTGGTCTTTAAGGCGATGATGTGACAATTGATTGATTACTAAATTTTGTAGTAGTTGTAATCAGACAAAATGCTGGACAATTAAAGCAATAAAAGCAGGTGTTTAGCTTGTTGGTTTTATATTGTTGCTTCAAAATCAAGTAACTAGCACTTTCCACATAACGCTTCCGGTGGTAGTAGTTGGTGTAAATATAATGCTGATGTAGCAAACAACAAGCCAGTCGTTCCATTGCCAACTTTTTATAAAGAAAAGTATTTCAAGAGTAACAAAGCTTCTGAATTAGAAAAGTGCTTGCATGGCAAGTTGCAGAATGCGAATGAATGCTTTAATAGGACAATATGGGACCGCCTGCCAAAAGTAACTTATATAGTCAGTTAAATTAGACGTGGTGCTAGGTGTATACTTTGCAAGGATGTAAAAAACAGTTAAAATTTGCGAGTGTCACACGGTGAAAAAAGGTAAAGTTCCGCGACAGATTTTTCTTTAAAAAAAGGCAGATAAATTTATAGAGACAGAAGATAAATGTCATGAAGCTGGTTGATTTTGACATGTGTGTTTTTTCAATTATGATAATTATCCTTTGATTTTTGTTTAAATATTTATTTTGCATGCCAGCCATGATATCTTCTGAAACGCTAAAGTTTGTTTTATGAAATTTTCAGGGTATTTTTATTAATGTTCACTGTGATTTAAATACAGGAATCCCATTGAATTGTATTTTTTGTAAGTGATCAATAAGAATAAACATAAAATTTTATCGTGACCGTTGATATTTTTAGTTAGCAATATTTTCAGAAAATCACTGATCCACATATGAACAGTTCAAAAAATTAGCTTCTAATTCTTACTTCTTCAGATTTTATGGCCGGAGCGGGAACAGAATTTGTTGAGATTTCAGGTATTTTCTAGTTACCATGGTAATCAGTAGCTACATAAACTTTTTGTTTAGAATTTTATGTGCTATATCAATTTTGTATGCTGAATTTGAAAATAAAAAATAAGTCCGGGGCATCGGTAACAGTGCCTCTCGCATGCTAAGCCAGCGCTCTAAATTTCACCTACAATCATGGACAAAATATTATGACACTTATACGCAATTAGGACACCTTAATAAATGAAAAAATTACCACAAGCA
>JAUZNK010028020.1:0-19325 GCA_035046665.1 Euphysa ruthae
ATACGGATATTCTGTAAAACTACTGATGGCCTTGTAAATCCATCTTGCAAAAAAAAGTTATACGAATCATCCTCGACTTTTTTATTGGAAAAGATTTTATAATACTAGATTTATTATATTAAATTTTATTATATTAGATTTTATTATATAAGGGATATACTTCATGACGGAATTAGATTGGTGTTCCAAAACTATACGATTTCTTGAGCTCTCTGATTTTTAGAGTTCAATGGATTACTTAACTGGAAGAATAAACGGAGAAGTACAATTCGGAAACGCAATAAAGTTTAGGCAGGTTTTAGTCCAATCCAAATGTTATTTTTAGAACGAAAACCGAACCATTTCTTTCAATAAAAGTTTTAGGCTTATTATGAAGATGAAAAAAAATGAAAAGACAGCTAATAAAAATATTCATATCCAATGCGAGAAAAGACAAATCAAACTTTAAAATAAAAAAAAAAAAAATCTTCAAAACGAGGAAGGGAGGTTTCCGGTCAGCCAAGTATCATCTAAAACTAGAATGATAGAGAATAAACTGACAAACAAACGATTATTAAAAATTTACTAACCTACTAAAACAAAAAGCAGACAAAAGTAAATTTAACTTAGCCTTTGAAAAACGCGTGTTTCAATCGAAAAAACAAAAGTAACCTGGTCGGCCAAGGCAATAAAACAGATAAAATAAGAGAAGCAAATCGTTTTATCTAAACTTTCTTAGCGGAATGAGAGTTAAGTTCTTATGAAGTAGGCAGAGATGAAAATTGCACTTTTTTTTTGTAATTACTAAATCTATAGTAATATATCATTGTATTCATAAGTTAGATCTAGGCCAGGTAAAAAAATTGTGAGTAACGTGAAGCAATTTTAAATATTCGTAGAAAATTACATTGACGAGTTTGCGGTTTCACTGCCTACAGAGAAAGTTTGTGCAGACAATCTACAAACATATGCAAAATATTTTGACGATATGAAATTCTAGCTAAAATCTATTTTTCATTTCGTTGAAGCAAACTTTAAAGGTTACTGATGGTAATTATGCTATGTCTGCATTCATTGACTTCTTGTTTGATGCGAAACAAATTTATCATCTCTATAATTCTTAATTCTAACGCTTTTTGTAGAAAGTTAAAAATTTTTTAAAAATAGAAATGGATTATAACTGTGTAAGCTGTTACCGATGCATTGAGTATGACATAGAAAGTAATATAGGTAGTAATATACTAAAACCCTCCATGGCATGGTACCACTATAAATAAACCTCAGGAACCACAATTCAAAAGAAATTTGTGAAAGTACACATTGAACAGCTACATTTATATCTACAGAACCTAATTAAACTGCGTTACATCGAAATTCAATCTATTGGATCTTTTGTTTTTTAATGAAAACGTGGAATGTTCAATATCAAAAAGGTTTTTTGTTCAAAAGATAAGTTCTAAAATGTAAACAAATTCAAAAAGCGTTTTATAGGAATTGAGTGAGAAAAACTTTAAAAATATTAAATTTTATATCTAAAAATCTGAATGAAAAAAATCAAAAGAGGAAGAAAATATATTGAGTGTGATTTGTCTTTCTATTAATAACATTACGAATATTTATACAAGATAACCACTTCAGTTGAAATTCATTGTTTTGCAATCGCAGCTTTTTCTTGCAATCGAATATTTTTTCAACATTACAATATTATCGACGTTACAATGGCAATTGCAGACGATTGAATTAATTTTGTCTAACTTAAATTTACTTATTCTTCTAAGTTAGTTTTTTGAAGAATTTATAAGTCTGTGACTGTGGGATTGTTATCGAAATATGGTTTGTGATCTTTAAGTGTAGTGAAACAGTTACTTTCTGCACTTATTTCCTTTCGGTCGACAACATTTAATTTGTTTAATAATCGTTTACCGTTTATGTTTATTTTATTTTTGCTATAGGTGCTTGTAATTACTTCATTCAAAATTTTGTTGTACTCATCTTTTGTTAATCTGTACATGTTTGAAGTTGTATCAGCAGGTGTTACGGTATATGGCGATCTTTTTATAA
Source organism: Euphysa ruthae (assembly GCA_035046665.1). Taxonomy (NCBI): domain Eukaryota; kingdom Metazoa; phylum Cnidaria; class Hydrozoa; order Anthoathecata; family Corymorphidae; genus Euphysa; species Euphysa ruthae. Next base: position 2,041 of record JAUZNK010028020.1, read on the forward strand.
TTTTAATGTCATTATTCATCTTTTCTTGTAGTTGATTAGTTATTTTAATAATTTCAAATTTTTAAGAAGTTCGAAGTCTTCGTTTTCAAAAGGAAAAGCTCTTTCACTTGTGGTGGGCATTTGTCATTTTCCCAAACTTCCCAGGAGTCAAGGAGTCACGTTTTCTTTGTTGCCTTTGCAAAAAATGACTTTCCATCTCATTCTTCTAACTACCATTCCTATCTTTTCAATTAGTTGCAGCTTTATATCTTCTTTCCGTTGGTATTGGAATATTTTTGATTGAGTAATTTAAATTAAATTTCTCCATTTTGTAAATGAATCAGAGAGTAGAGTGCTCAACGTATTTGGAGCATGTATACATATAAAGATATAGTTTTAAATGTTCTTTTTTCATCAAAGAGTGCTCGATAATTGTATGTTAGAGCAAATAAACATATATTCGAAACATATAAAATTACCCAGAGCATGAGTGGATAGCAACACAATATTGTAACATAGACCACAGAGGGAGTGCCGGTGCAATGGTATCTGCAAGTACACTAGCAATATTTGAGCTTTCCGTGAGAGCAAATAAACTGCTCTACACAAAATATCGAGGTCACAGTAAGTCGTGCAAAGATATAATAGAATGATCCTTACCCCGGTTTTTAAAATTGTGGAAACTGAATGCATATTACAGGTCCAAAAAAGGGTCTGTTCACAATTACACGCACTAAAAGTAAGCTACAAGGAAATTGCAAAGTGACGGTAAATGGTAAAGGGAGAATGTCAGACAAAATAATGAACACCTTTCAAAACTATTACGGCAGTACGACAAAATAAGGGTGACTTATACGGAATGAAAATACCAATTTCTTCTTATTTAATTTCAAGTTATTCACCATTGCTCTGAAAACGATGACGCAGAAGATTGACATAAATTTTGTCCACAGTCGAATATGTTGTGTAAATATCAGCTCTATAAAATGAACAATACTTCGAAATACAAGAAAATTATTAACATTCCAAAGGCGACTTCTTGGTCGGTATTTAGATGTGGAAAAGCGGAACGTGAACTAATCACTCAACAATGTAATCTGGACACACGCACGGAAATCTCTGTATGTGTGTAAAAATATAACTGATGTTGCTGTGGCATCTGCTGTATTGTCATTTAATGATGGTGCATCTGGTATTATAAAAATTTTACTCAAAATATATAGCGAAAAATGTTAGTGAGAAAGAATGATATGAGTGTGAACCAAACGGATAAAAAATTGACCGATGACTTAAAAAAAAAATCAAAGAAAAGAGTTAATAACAACCGGTAAAGGCTTTGAAGATAAAGACAATTCTGAGGGTGAAGTTAATGGCCAGGGAGTGTTTTAGGCGTGTTCATTGATATATTTAGTATTTATTTTTCAACGATAAAATTTTAACGACTGTTTTCACAGTTAGATTTTAAATTTCTGTCGAATATTTATAAAAAATGCACCGGTCCGATTGCCTTCAAATTTGGAACTATTATTCCAATTACTTGTCGCACACATAAAGATTTTTCAGATAATTATTCCTGAATTTTGTAACTTTGATTTTCTTCGTCGTAAAAATTTATAAAATCGATATGGCGGAGCCCGATTCATAGAAATTTTGTATTCTAATTTAGCATGTGATAACACTTTTTGCAATTTATATGAAATTTGAAGACTTAGTCCTTCTTAAATTTTGTGTTATCTTTTCACAGAAACGCACCCAGAGTAATTATGCGCATAATGAAAGTTTTTTTAATTATATTTGTCAACAAAAAAGTATAGCTTCAGCATATGACAATTTTTTTTTTTTACATATTTACCACCTTTAAAGCACCCTTGCGTATATGCGTATTTCAGTTTGAATAACCCCCTTTTAGGAATTAACAGTAGTTATCATAGATTTATTAATTGCTTTCAATGTAAATTAGCAAGTAGCAAATACATTTGGTTAGAAAACTCCTAGTTGAAGGTAGCAATGACCAATAAAAACATTTTCACACTCACTACTTCAAAGCTGAACAATTAATTCCCTCCACTGAATTTGCGATGGGAAAAAATAAACTTATATATTTATAAATGAATATACCATACTCTGTCAGAAAATGAATACATAAAACAGTTATTAAACTTTGTTATTTCAAGACTCATGTTAAAGAAAACGTTCAAGAACTTTTTAATATAAAATCGTTTGAAACGCCAGGTCCTACAAGACCTCTTATCGTGAATGACATATTTAACAGTTTCATAAAATCTACAATCCAATCCAAAATAAAGTTAACAGGATACAATTCAATCAGTTAAATTTTGCTAAATAATGCCATCAATTTTGCTGCTGAATCCGTGGAACGGTCGATCATAGAAAAGAACATTATGCCTCGCTCACGTAATCATTATTGCTTAGCAAAGACGTGGGTAGAAAAACAAACGGCTTATTCAATGTGTCATGCGATGACCCAGCTTGTTAATCTAATTCTTTTGAAAATTATCAGCCTATACTGCGATGATGGTTCTTGCTGTACTCAAGAACGCAAGGATCCGCAATCTGAGTATAAAAAAAACAGACATAAAGTATTTAAAGATAACGGATTTGACATCGAAATTCCATCCAATTTAAACATAATAAATTTTTTAAATATCGCATTGAACCTTCTGACTCAAAACATACAAATCGTTCGTTAAATCTGGTAATGTGTTGTATTATATGCATGCGCAATCAAACCACCTCCCATATGAGATTTAAAATCTGCCGAAATCTTTTGAAAAGCGATTCTCTAAACGGTCATCTAATAAAGAAATATTAGAACAAAGTAAGCCATCTTTTGAAGAAGTACTTATGACAAGTGGCCTTAAATCAAACAGAAAAGCCACCTGCAACAAAAAATCTCCAAAGATAGCTAGGTATAAACCTCAATATAGTAAAACGGTTATAACTAATACCGCTAAAAGTTTTCTCAACCCTTTCCACAAACTATTAGCTTTTTAATCGAAATAATAAAAAAATTACTCACAGGTGTATTCCTAATATCAAATGAATAATCAATTCCCAAAGCGAAAGAATATTATCTCCAAGCAATATATGAAACCACCACAACTATCAACCGCTATAACAGACATATTGCCCATGAAACCAACACTGCTTACCAAGAAATATATTCTATAAAGTATCTATATGTTCAGCAATGTCACCAAAGGACCAAAAAGTCTATTTTGGAATTCGCTCCACAACTTTTAAACCAAGATTTGCAAACTACAAACAATCCTTTAATATAAAAGAAATACGAAAATGAGCTATTTAAGGATTATTGGGAAAAGCGCTAGCCCAACTCCCGTAATCAAATAGTATGTGTTCTCAAAAAACGCAGTCAATGTAAACCTACTACTAAAAATGACTTATTTTCGGCTGAAAAAATAGCGTTACTATACAATATAGAAATATAATTTTAAACAATAAATCGGATCTCTTATCTACATGAAGGCATAAAAACAAGCATATGCTGCGGAATTCTAATAGCAAAGATTGACGTCGAAGAAGGCAACTCTTGAATAACCCGTTATTGTACTTCCAGATGATCTTGCAATTACAAATCATTTTATATAACTTCACTGAAAATGGGTATGAACGTGCAAGTCAAAGCATTAAAATCACATCTATTTATCCGTTTTGAATATTTTTTTACATATATATATATATATTAAAAAAAAAAAAATAAAAAATAAGCCATATCAAAATTCTATGAAAAGCAGATTTTATAAAGGATGCCATTGAAAAAGTACATAACGGAGCGTTATAACTGTTTTTTCTCAAATAATACATCTATTTCGAAACAAGAGAAATAGAGAAATTATTGCAGGTGTTTCAATTTCCTAGCGACCAAAAGCGGTACGAGCGAGTTCACATTCATTTACATTAATTTCGTAGACCGAAATCCACTCTATCTCTTGCATCATAATTACATTGAACAACTTAAATTGCTGAAGCGCGCACTGCAATTTATAACGGCTAAGCGCTAATTTAAAGTTTAGGGTAAAAAAAAAAACAAAAAAATTAAACAGCCGATATGCCGCAAGAAATATCATTCTTTAATCTTAACAACCTGAAAATTTTAAAAACGTAATACTTGTTGAAAATTGTGACATATTTTTCCCAATACCTAAAAAACAAGTTTTCGTCAGGTAGCTATTAAGGTCAAAGATGTCATCTAACATCATGCAAAATTAAAAAAAAGAAAAAAAAAATCTCAGGAAAAATTTAAAAACTTTGTTTTAGGGCGTGAAATTATCAATGACCATATTTATGCATATCAGGTTCAGCAATGAGAAAAAGTGTTGCATTTTAATGTTATTATTAGGTCATTATTATTATGTTATTATTAGGCCTAAAACGAAAGCGTTCGAAATGCGTAAGTAATAATTGATATTTTTAAACAAGACGTTTTTGAATATTTGATGGCTTATTTCGGCGTGTAAAACCTCGCTTTGCGAAAAATTCTTTGTGATTTTGCACGGATATATTCTCTCCAGGATTGTATGACTTAACAAATTAATTTTTACAGATCTTGGTGCACTTCGTAAAAAATAATTTCCACAAAATTTTTTATAGCAAAATAAGTCGTTAAGAAATTTTTGGTTAAAAATAAGCATTTTTTTTTACTTCGTCGGTATTTAAAATTTGTTGAATTTATTTCAATATCTCATTGCTTAAAGTTATACTATGAAAAATTAACGCTAATGACATAAAATTTAAAGTTTAGTTAATATAAAAATGAGATAAACGAAATAAAACTACAAAAATACTGAGATCTAGTCACATGTCAAAATAAAATGTTGAGAGATATTCACTCAGGTTTCTGTCAGTTTGTTCGTTGCGATACAGTATGAACTCACAAACATGGAGTGCAGAAGTAGTATATAAAAAAAAGTATGGTTACTTGTTGTGGCACGCTAATAACGATGAAATAAATCACGTAGACCCCAAACGCAGCCTATTAAATAAAATTGCCTGCACTATTCACAACTAAAAAAGTAAAACATTGTTGGTAAGAGTTAACCAAGAGCAGGGTAATCGTCAGGTAGAAGGGCGTGTTCACGACAAACCGGGCATGTTCTTTGCTCACTCAACCAGCATGTGATACACTAAATAAAAGAAATAAAACAAATTAAGTAACAAGTATAATGCTGAAAAACTTACCTTAATCCTTTACTTCTTACAATATAGTAATCCGTTAAATTCCCCAATCTTTCCATAAAAATATTTCTTGGGTTAGTCGAATTTGACAAAGGCGTATAGGAGGTCCTCATAAGTTTTGCTGAGTTAATAATTTTCTCATCGTGTTTTTGCTGAGATAGTGTCCCAATCAAGTTTTCATTTAGTTAACATTGTTATTGTTTAAGAAGTAATGACGTTTTGTAGGTTGAATTTTACCGAAGTTAATGAATGCTTTCTTAGGTTTCCCTAGCAATTTCATCAAGGTTACCTGCGTTAAAGAAGTTTAGTTTTTCAGTCTTCTTAATAAGTCCACCATATTTTGCCTAAATAAATGCGATTTTTTCCCCGAGTTTCTTTTGAAAAAACGAAAGTCTAGAAAGCTTTCTCGGAGTTTTAATTTAGAATTTAAGCTAAATAGAATTTCCCCAAAAATCTCATTGTTTCCATTAGATAAACGAGCTTACCAGGGTTAAGACGTTTTCATTAAGACCATTTGAATTTACTGAGTTTACAAATTTTTCCAAGACGACCAAGAATGTAGGTTTGAAGTGTTTTCCTTCAGTTTTATTGCGCCAATTAAGTTTTCTCAGGGTTTCCCTGGAGTTTTTATTGATGAAGTTTTCATCAAAGTTTTCTAATTTAAAACAGTTTTCCTTAGTAAATTGTCGACTCGAGTTTCACGTATAATTTTCGTGAATTCCTCGAAAGATTTAAAGCAATAATTTTAAACATACATTTCGATGAAAAATGTGACCACACTGCAAAGTCACAGAAGTCATTTTCGTCATATCATCATAACATATCACACAGCTTTCATCTTTGCCAAATGTAGCGTTGTACTTGGGACTAGAAGAAGCGTTAGCCCACTTGTTATGCAAGGGTTGTTGTTTGTGATCAGCTCGAGTACGCTTGGGTGTGGATTGTGCTAAAAAAACAAAAATAACAAAATATTTATACATTAATCGTATGTATGAATTTTCTGTGAATTATATAGTCACGGTTAAATTCTCCAGGTTCTACCAGAGTTACACAAAAAAACCTCAAATTTATATATTATTTCCACTGAGATTACCTGGTCATCTTTGAGAATAATGGTTTAATAGGCATCTGAAATGAGTGGTAAGATTGATTGTATGGATTATAACTACTTTATAAGGCTTGACTTTTGTTACATTAAACGAGAAATTGTGATGCCTTCTCCATTAAACCCTTTGGGATTTAGGTAAAATGATATAAAAATTGCCAAAAAATGATTAAAAACAAACTTAATTGACTAAAACCATATCATGAAAACGGAATTAGATTTTAAATTTTTTGTCGAAATGTAATGTCCGAAATTCTTAATTCGCAAGTCTCACTACTTCAAATTTCCTTTAAGAATCGAATTTTAAAAAATGGAGATTAGTGTATTTATCAATGGGGTAAAAAATTAAAGCGAGCAAAATATTTTATGGTAATTATGAGTCCAAAGATATAAAAAAATCTTGTAGTTATATAGGCAAAATATAGATAAATTCCATAAAAATAATAACAAATATTTATTTTGGACAATGACTTGGTCAAAGCACATGACTGAGTCACCACAGAAGAGATGAAAATACCGGACTAAAAATTGGGCTACCTTGAAAAGGTTGAAATTAAAACAAAGTAAAAATTTATGGGAACGAACATAAAGGATTAAAGTAGGCTATTATTATCTGGAACTTACACTGCCGCGCATTGTGAGTATTAGAACCAGAAGCTTTCTTGCTGATGGGCTTACCAGACGGAGAATTCTGTTTAGGAACTCTTTGAACAAGTGTCATCTAAATATTTGGTAAAAGTTAGACTTCTTCAATATTACGAGTGGAAAGTAAAATTTGACAACTCATTTAATCATCGTAAGTTATTTTTAATCTTATGCCCCGTTTTTACATAAAATATTTAGTTAACTTTAGTGGAAATATACCATATACTTTTTCGAATGCTCAAAAATTCATTAAAATTGATTTTAGTAAAAAAAAAAAAAGTCATAATAAAAAGCATTATTGACTATTATTTGATTTTTAAAGATAGATTTGTTTAGTGAGGGTGACGCCGAAACAAACTAACATTCTAATTTGGATGCTAATAGCAAAACCCCAATACTCGACACGCTTCTTTTTTTTTTTGTTGATATCCTATTATAGAGTTTGAAACATATGAATTGTATTTCTTCGAAAATTCTTCACCAATCCTCAACTTACAACTCGGAACTTTCATTTTGGTAATAGTGACATCACAAACTACCAAGTTTGTTTTAACCTGGATAAAATTGAGAGCATTTTTTATTTTCTGAATTGTCAAATTAAAATTTGTTTTTCTTAAAATAGTGAGCTATCGTTATAAGCCCAACTTATATGAACAGTTCAATTACTTTCATCTCATTTGCTGTAAAAAGTTAAGAAAAATTAGTTATGTGAAGAATTTCTCAAAGTTAATACATAAATCATGCCACGTATAGATACAGAAATCTAATAATCTTTGCAGGAAAGTCTGTACTCACGGACATACTGAATTTACAGGCTGTCTTTTTTTTCAAACTATCATTAGGAAATCAAAAGTGATGACGCTTTTCTGGTAAAAAATAGTCGTAGAGAACTCAAGTGTGACCATGTCCAGTAAGCTGCAAAAGGAAAAAAAAAAGAAGGATGATTTAAAATTGAACAGCACCATTTTTATTCAGTCTATCAAAGAGATTAACTATTTTTAACTCACATTTTTATTGGTCCTGATCATTTTTGCAATGTTATTTACTAATGTTTCTATCTTAACACCCGTGAAAGACCCCAGATGATTTTTTCGATATTCCATTGCATGTAAATTCAGCTCGTCTCTAAACACAACATAAACAATCCTTTATAAAGCAAAAATAGAATAGATCAATATAAAAAAACAAAAATCGTTCAATGTTTCTTTTGTGTTAAAATATGAATAATTAATCATCAAATACCATTTACCGCTCAAGAAATAAAAGATTTAATTTCGTAGCCTCAAAGTTTTTAAAATTTTTCTTTTTTTATAAACTTCTGTATTTATTATTTATCAAAATGTTAGCGGCGACAATGCTACCAAAACAAACATTATGGCTATTTTTTCAAATATGCTCTAATTAGTGGTAAGTCGAACTTTGCTTTGAATAAAAATAAGTCTAGCCTAAAGAGTTTGGTATGGTATCTACGCTTCCGATTAAAAATAACTTAAATACAAAATGGTCTCACTCACCTTGTTAGATTTGGAAAAACAGTTCCTAGTTTCATGACAATCTTATTAAACATTTTATTAGTTTTTGGTTCTTCATTACTTTTTACTGAGGATGACTCACTTCGTAATGATGTTTCGGAATCCCCCGAATCACTTGCATTGTCTGTACAAATACAAAAAGAAAAAAAAATATATAAATACCTTGTTTTACAGATGAAGGAACTAGATGTTTTTATTGTGACACCATCACTAGAAAGGTTGCTAACCAAGGCTGAAGACCACAAACTGGCCATGAGACGTGGTTATCCCCCACCGGATGTCAACCCGGAGATTTCAAGACCACTGGGCAAATCATGGATTAAAAATTTAAAAATACTATAACCGCCCAGCCCTCCCCTCACAAGACATTGCTGGATATCCATATTTAATAAGATAATTGCAAAAGATAATTCACTAAAACAATCTTTCAGGCATGAGGCCAATATCTAGCTTCTCAAACATCGTTTGGATAACGCATTTAGAATGTTATTGTTAATATTATAACGTTATGATATTAATAACAGACTTTGTAAAGATTTTTACACAGGTGCACTGATATGGGTCAAACTACGTTTTATTTAACAACACCCTACAGAATTTGATAAATTTTTTAACATAAGTTTTGAGAAAATTAGGGAGGTTTTGGCCAGACACAGATTTATTTTTTAAAAATCAGAAAATAAATTTCAAAGATCCAGTAAAACAGTTTTTGAGAAAATCCTGTGATAAGAAAGAATTTAATGGTTCTTTTCTTGAAGAAAAAAAAGCTTTGAATTCTTGGAATAATGCATCTATATAAACCGTGTACATGAAAACATTTTCAAGCAAGTTATCTCACCATTTAAAAATTTCTTAGCAGCTCCATTTGCATGCCCAATGTTGTCGTAGATTGGTTGAGGTGAAGATGAGAGTTGTTGCTGTATATGGTCCAAGGGAGAACTTAAAGGCGTCATAGAAAGTGGCATCTCAAATTGATGCTGTGAAAGTTTAAGTAAACAATGGAATTAAACATGTAACATTAATATTAAAATACAGATATTATATAATAGATAGATAAATATTGCCTATGCGAATATGACCATAGATCGGTGGTAGAGTTATTGACTAACTCATCCCTGTGATGAGATTATATTTACGCTTTTATTATCTCATACTCGAGTCTTATTATTTATAAATAACACAATGTATGTAAAATTTAGTGAGCATGGAATTTCTACACAGGTGCTAAACTTTTGCTAAAAGTTGTCAGTAGGTTGTGTCAAATTGTTATTTTAAATATTATTGTTTACAATTTTACAATTTGTTGACAAAATGAAATATATCATAAATAACAATATTAAATATAACATTGATTTTTCAAAGCATTTTATGGCTTCTTTAATCTTAAGGAAGAGGAACTTATGAAAAAAATTTTCCTAATAAATTTACCATTAAGTTTTTAGTATATGTCTTGCTAAAAAACAGTGCTCCAAGATTATCAAGTAAAAGCATCAATAAAATGGGATTTTTAATAACCGTAAAATCACGACATTATCGTGCTAACATATATTTTTTTTAATTCATTAAGAAATATTTTAAAATTTATATATCATTATTTTCATTATAAATTTAAAATAACGAAAATTGTAGAAACTGGAAAAGGCAAATGACCTTTGGGTATACAATAAAAGTTTTTCATGTTAAAAGTTATTTACTATTACATATTTAGTTTATTCACACTTGAACTCTGCTTTCTTAAATATTAAATTTAACTTGCGAGAATAAATCATAGCATCCATAATAACATGCAAACTGGTTTTTGATGAGTTAGAATATCTGACTACCATAAACATATTTTTAATACCACCATACTAAGAGGTCAACAACCTATGAATGCTGGTATGTATCAGTTTAGTAAATGTAAAGTAACAGTACCAAGCACAATTCCCGATAAATTTGAATGAGCTCACTTAATCTCACATGAAAAACTTAGTTAAAGTTGTTAAATGCCTTGGAAAGACAAATTAAAAAACAAGTAAATAGGTTTTGATACAAACTACCCTTATGTTTTATTATTTAAAAACATTCCTCTTGAATAAAGGTGCCCTAAAAATTTGGACTTCTAATGAATCTGTCTAATGTTAATAATGATGATGAATTAAAAAAAAAATTATTAAAGGGCTTTTGTACATAAGAATGATATACGAAAGAATACGAACCATATTTTGAGGGAGATTATTTGGAAGAGCAGGAGGTTCAGCGTATTTTGCAGGTCCAAGCTCTTCAAGTGATTTCCCTTGTTGTAACTCAGATGTCAATGTCTTAAATTCATCCTACACCAAAAATTAAAGATATAAATAAAAAAAGCAACCAAGGAATAAATAAAAACTCTACTGCTAGTGTACAATGAATACAATTTACGAATGCAATACAGCCTACTTACATGGACATATTTAAAAACACAAATAAGGTCTCTGAACGACGTAAAATTGCAAACAACACACAAATGAAGATATAAATATGTATCTAAAAATAACATAATACCTTTAACCCAGGGTCTCCTATAGCCGCATTCCATCATAGAGGTGAAGATTAGGTCGGACCTCAAAGTTAAGTTTTCAATGTTGCATTTCAATATTGATACTTAATGCTCATCATTTTTTTTATTTTTTTTTTTTTTGTGAATGGAAGCACTCTAAAATTTTTAATGCGTAAACAAGTTGTGGAAATTTTTCTTTTTCTTTGATTGGTAGACCAAATTCATCAATTCCACCTGATTAAACCATTGAAATGTACATGAACAAGGAGAGTAAGATAAAAGGTGGATCTTTCCAAAAATAATCTTAGATCTGTTGAATCAGGACAAACAGCATTCAGAAAACTGATAGCTGAGTTTACAAGTACACATAGTGATGGCGAAGCAAAAGTACATAAATTATTCAAAAAAAAAAAAAGTTATTACCTCAAAATCATCACTGCTAGAACCAATCAAAAGAAACAAAAGATTGCCACTTAAAAAGAACCTAAAAACAAGGTACCCATTCAAATTCAAAATTTAATACAATAGAGACAGAAAATAGAATCATGGTCAATTCAATTAAGTTGGCAAAACAATCTAAGTTGGAATTGCATTATGTGATGCGGTTTTGACTGAAAGACATTCCTCTCTCAATATTTACTGCAACTGAATGCACGCGAAAGTTGTAAAGTCAAAATGAAAGCTCACGGAAAGGCTTTATTAGGATTATTTGAAAAATAATGCACAAGAAGTAATAGCTGATATGGGTTTAATTTGGCGAAAAGGAATACCAACTAAAGAAGACCGTGATAAATCTGACAGGAAAGATTGGACCACTAAATTATTCAACATGATCCTATGACAACATTCCAAAGCGACTGAATTCCATCCCATAAATGATACTGATTGGTCTATAAAAGATGCAGAACATAAAAGAATAGCAGGCAAATATCTTAGCCGTAATGTATACTCCAAGTGAAATACTGCCATTTCATCTATTAATGACTTTTACAAACTTTCTTGAAAAATAAATTTTCACAACTTGCTAAAGATCGAAATAAATCATTTAAATACAATATTAGGAGAGAGTGTTTTGATGATGTGAAAATGGAAAACAAACTATTTACATCTGTGACAAGTACAAGGCTGACACAAAGATATTCTACCATGTAAGTAAAATGATATTGGATGATGCGGCAACACCTATTGTGATAGATGCTGAAGACAAAGATGTTGTGGCTATTGCTGCTGTGGCACACAGATTAAATGCTCCACTCCTTCTTTACCGCAATTGGAAACTTTTTGATTGCAATGCTATTTTCTGTGGTATCTGACATAATTATCGAGTTGCACATACTTACAGGATGTGATTCCATCAGTGGCATTTTTTAGACACAGAAAATCGTTAGTTTATCCAAAACTTAAAATATCAAAGAAGTGAAACAACTGCTTGCAAGTCTCGGTTCACCAAAAGAAATAAACTATGCATTGTTAAACGATAGAGGTTGTAAAGTTTGCACATAATGAAAACAACTCTGAATCACCTTGCTGAATTTCGAGCACTAAAATTGGAAAAGATGAAGAAGAAAACAAGTCAATTGCCTCCAGATCCAGATTTGTTTGAATTACATAGAAAAAGGGCAAACTTCCAATGCAGACATTTTTATTCACATATTCAGACATTAAATGGGAAGCATTTCTCCGCCAACAACATATTCATATGGATGGCATATAAATGATCAGGGTTTGACATCACTAACAATGTCTACAAAATCTGCAATTCCCAAACATATGGATGAGCTGTATGATACTCTTCCTCAAATGAGGAAGATTCTGATAGTGACTCAGACAATAATTAATCTTCTACTGATGATGATGAGGAATAAGTAATTTTGACATTATTATTATATAAATAAACATTCAATATTCTTATTTATGTTATAGTACTATTTTCAATCTTTTGTTCAATTTAAAACAGTTTAAAATATTTTTTGCTTGATTTTGTTATCCAAGGCTAACTTGGTGACTCAACAAATAATTTTTAATACTTTAATACCCAAAAAAATGAAATAAGAAATTCTGAATGTATATCAAAAGTTGGTTAATTTGCATAAGTAGAGGGAGGTTTTTCTCAGATATTTTTGAACTTTTTCAGTATACTTGGCCAACCCTTTAGTCAACATATCATTCTATTTTTTCAAAAAGAAAATCTTACCTTAAATGATATAATAAAAAGGAAAAAACCTATTTTTAATTTCATAAAATAGCGTGTTTGGTTTCATATTGAAAAAATATTTTTCATTACTTTATAAAAATTTTTAGTATTTTTGGCCAACTTGGTGGTTATTAATATTTTTTGCATAGTGTGATAAAAAATATCACACTACCTTAAACCAACAACAAAAATTTCATTTCAATCTTGGTAATTCTTTTTCATGACATTTTGAAAAATTTAAGAAATTAATAATTCGCCATTTTGAACTCTGCCATTTACAGAAAACCCCCAGCCTAAGAAAAAAAATACCCCAAAAAAAGAAGACAAACTGATTGTTGCTTTTGAATAATGTTTACGACACAAACGCGTGTGGCATATATTTAGCTAGAAAAGGTACAATTTATGTAAAGTTTTTAGTTGAACAGATCCCTAGAGAATTATAAAAATATAAAATTTTTTTCTAGATTACAAAGCACAAAAATTTGCGCACTTTCTGTGCGCGAAAATTAATGTTGCGCAAATTTAAAAGCAATTAAGGTATTCATTACAGTAATTTCGTTCTGTTTTGTATATATCTTTTTTTTCATTATGCAAGGTGGTTAAGAAGGATTTTCAATCAATCAAAGAATCTAGAACTTAATAGAATACCACATATGGAAAAAAATGGGAAAAACCATGGAAAAAAAATTTAATATTAAATAATTCAGGGAAATCATTACATCTATAAAAAAAAGTGTTGTTTTCACTAGATTTGATATCGTTTCAGTCCTATATTTTTTGTTTCCTTTACCATTTACATTTGTAAATCTCTTTAACGCAATTTCTTTAATTTTTACTATTATTTTCAAACATAAAATATACATATATACATACAAATTACTATTTATATTCAATGTTCAATTTTTTACCCGCTCCGTGTTTAAAAAATATTTCAAATCAAATAAATTTAATACGAGTTTAAACTGTTCAGTTTTTGTTTATTCAGAAAATAAGCTTTGGAGAATATCGTTTATGGAAAAAGTCAGATATATCTTAATATATGTTTACTATTATTTTTCTTATCATGAATAGATTTTACCATTTTCATGTTATAAATATCAATTTGTCACAAGCAACTTTTAAAATTTCAACATCTCAATGTTTTATTTTTTATATAACCAATGCCGTTAATTTAAAATATTTAAAAAAAAAAAAAAATAATAAAGCAATTTTCATTAAAACTTTGTCAGTAGTGACAGTGATGAAATACATTCTTTTTCTTATTCATGAATGGTTCAAGAATAGTTTTATTCCATTTTGATACTTAAAATAAAAGATTTTCAAATATTTCTATTGCTGATTTATTCAGTAACATATCATTTAATAAGGAATCTTTTTACACACTTGTGCCAAGTTTATATACCACAGAGAATCGATGTGTAGATTTTTGCAAGTAGATATGCGTCAGTAAGAAAACACGCATTTTTTGCTTAAACTGTATCATATAAATGGGGACATACCTCAATTTGACCAGCTGAAATTCTGCCTATTCTATCTACTACTTCAATGTGAGATAATTTGTAAATGAGCTTTGAGATCCCTTATTTTCACGATTTATTTTGGAATTCTATACGTCTCAAAAAAAAGTTTAATTAATACTCCCTAAGTGAAGCTCATTAATCTGAAGCTTAATTAAAAATTAATTTGTCGTTTTTTATATAAATTAATTTATTTATATATAAATTTAAAAGTAATTATTTAAATATTTTTGATTATCTTGCAAATTATAATATTTTCAAATATTCAAATATGGTATACCTAAAAATTCCTTTTTATTTTGACATCATATCTCAACTCTTCCTTAGATACGCTGGGAAAAATTCTTAAGAAAAACTTATATTACAGAAAGGTTATTTTTAAAAGTAAAGATCCAGGGGGCCAGGAGAGGTACGGTTAAACTTACAATTGAACCAGCCGTAATAATAATTTGTCTGGGCCATGGGTAATATATAATAAATATATTATAAATAAAATATTAATATAAAATATATTCAAAAATGGCTAAAATGCCAAAATCATCATTATTATTATTTCCTAATATTGTTTAAAATTTCAAGAAAATCACAGAAAAATTTCTTCAAACAGAGCAAAAATGTCATCAACATCTAAGGAAATACATGCGCAAAAATATACAATGACTCACCAGCATCTTTGCATAGGAATCTTGAAGAATTAACTTGAAATTTTCCCAAACAGCGCATATTTTTTGTAATTCTTGTATTTTTCTAACATAACAAAAAACCATAAGAAATTGAAAAAAAAAAAAAAAAAATTGAAATCCCACCTTTTATTGATTTTCTGATCATAGTTGAGTCATAATAAAATTTTCCGATAAATTAGCAAAACTAATTCAAAATGTCACAAAGATAGTTCAACAACTTCGACTTCATAGCTCAAAAAGTTATACAAAAGAAAGCTAAACTGTACCGAATATTTCATACTTTGTTAAAAATCATGATTTGGTATGTTTTTTTTTAATGCTTTTGAAATTAAACGGGACATTAAACAAAGGGAAGTGTTTATCAAAAATTTTAATTTTTAGGGTGTTAACTAGCGGGTGTCAATAAATAGACATTACATACAGTAGTTTAGTAAAGAAGTTCCATTGAATAAATAGAAACAGAAAGCATGCCTTAAACTTCAAATTTTCAAAAAGATAAAATTCAAATGCTTTTTTAAATTTAAATTAAAAAACAAGAATTTTGTTAGTTAATGTTGGACCTATAACATGTAAGTATAAAACGGAAACATCAGTAGATACTTACGGCCAATATTGCATTTTATGCATGACGTTTCTCACAACAGCTGCTTGTTGATTATATTTAACGATGACTGCTTCTTTATTCACTTTCAGAAATGCCATCTAAAACACCATTTTTCAGGTTACATCAATTCCTTACTTTTGTAAATATGTAGAACATATATCTTGTGATTTTATAGAATCACAAGACACTCTGTATATTCTATCTCTGATATAAAGAACTAGCTTTACAATGCTTAATGCATATAAAATGTTGGTACTAAATTTTTAATATCTCTAATCTACGTTGTATCTGCTTCCCTCGATACTTGGTATAAGATATATTTATTGATTTTGTTTCCCCTATCTCCTATTATCAACACTAGGACTGCGTTAATAATTATTAAAGCTTTTTTGAACCTAGAGGCAACAAATTTTGGCGTAGATCCAATTCCATTTTCACATTTGCAAAACCTCGCCAAACAGGGAACACTATTTATGTCGTAAAAACTATGGGAAAGATCTGGAAGGTTTATAAAAGTGTTTGCTTGAGGCCACAACAAAATTTTCTAAATCTGTTTATTTCAAATGTTCTACTGCAAGGTAGTATAAAGATTTCAGTCCTTTGATGTTGAAAATAATAAAGAACAAGGATCATTCAATTGGGGCAATGACAAAGTATGAGTAAACCTCACTTGTTGACTTGTTGTATAGGATAGATTATGACACAGAAAAAAAAGAGTCAAATCTCGGTTGAGTCTCACATGTAAAATTTACAACAGAGGTATTAATAATCACTTCTCAAAATCAAAATATGAGCGATAACAACAGGTTGCAATAATAAATGACAAAAAATATTAATGTGTTGATTACAATCCAACAATAATGCATATTTTTTTCAAATAATATGTAGAATTTGAAGCCTTCCCTCCAGTCAGAACTCACAGCTTCTAAATCTGTCCAATAGACTGAGTTTGAGAACTAAAATCTCAGTTATCTAGAAATTTTAGCAGTTAAAACTTAACTTCTTGAAGAATATACTATTTCTGAACCATGTCTTAAAAGTTCCGGGAGCAATAGAAAGGGTTTGATAAAAATTGGTAACATGTCAAAATAATCTTGAGAATGTGTCTTTTAGGACCTGGGAAAAATTATAAAACATATTCAAAAATCTCCCAACGTTACAAGCGGAGTTGGCACAGTGGTGAGATCGTTTGACTCCGGACCGAAAGGTTACGGGTTTGACTCCCACCTCTGGCGGAAATTTATTTCCATGTTATCTCTGAGTTTCTGAGCAAAACTCATTGCGTAATGCA
>JAUZNK010028031.1:0-19325 GCA_035046665.1 Euphysa ruthae
GCAACGAATTTTCGGAGAAGAGCAATCTCGAACAGCAGTGTTTGCTTTGAGTCTCGCCTAACCAATTCCGGGGAGGACATAGAACTCTATAATGACGCTTATGCACAAAAACGAAAAATATGTAAGAAGGTATCATTTTTGATGCGAGTGATATAATATGTCAAATAAAACATCATTTTGAGATGACAACTTATATATTGCTCGCTTATGAGAATGAGCGTAATCATCGCGTAATCTCCTTCCTGCACGCATTTGGTTTTATCGGGACTGAAATCGAATGCAGTTGTTTGAGATTGCTCTTCGCCGAAAATTCGTTACCACAAGTGGTGTAAGTTTTAAGAAGTCGGTCTATTTCCAACAAGACTAGCAATCAACTTCAACTTTAGGCATGGCTAATGAGACCACAATAAGGTCAAAACAGGCTTTCCTATCCTAAGTTCAAAACTAATACTTTCGCTGATAGTTGAGCATGTATGCTGCTAAGTTAATCTCAAAACAATGTTTTATTTTACATAAAAGTTTTGGAGAATTAAAAACAACAACCTTATCCCGAATTTCCTATAGAAAGTTGAAAACGCCCTAAATAAAAGATCATAGCTTAAAAATTGCCTGTTATGACAATATCTCCATTATGATCCCTCGATACACACAAGAAAAAAAATAGGAAAAAGTAAAAATAATAAACGGTAAATAATTCCTGTAGATATCTGGTCTACGAACCTTAACAAGTGAACTCAGAAATAAATCTTTAATTTTATGTTTAGATGTGTTGTAGTTTTCATGATTCTAAACATTATTAGCTAGCGAGTTCCAAATCGATGAATGTTTCCACGACAGACATTTTTTACCCATATTTGTTTTACGTAGAAGAGCATGAAATTTCAAATATCTATTTCTCAATGGAATTAAAGTAGTGTCAGATAGTTTGAATATTTCAAACATGTAATTAAATTTAGGGTTAACGCAGAATTTAAAAGAATGAGCAGCTATGCATTGATTAACTCTCGTTTCGACAGGATGCCGAACAATTTCTTTGAACTGTGTAGTGCCGATATGGAATCTATTATTTAAGTCAAGGCAGAAACGTATGCAGTTATTTTAAGCAGTTTTTAATCGGATTTTTATTTATTCGTTAAAACCTAAATACAAGGCGGTACAACTTTAGACAAAAGGACGCTGGATCAATGCGATGCACAGAGAGCCTCTTAGATAGGGTTTTAAAAAAGATCTTTTTCTATTATAGCTTGGAACAAAATTAAAGCTTGGAATATATGTTGATTAATAGATATATCTCTATAGTTAATAACAGGAACGCTCGCAGTTTTAGCTTTATTTTTACTAGAAAAATTAATGCATTTAGTTTCGTCTTCACCAAAATGAATACTAAGTGTACTGTATACAAGTCATTCACAGAGACTTCAAAAGTTCTTATTTAAAATAAATTCAAGGTGTTTAACATCCTTGTGTTGAAAAATAAGGCAAGTGTCATTTGAACATGTCATTTATATAAAGAAGAAACAAGAGTTGACCAAGAATAGAACCCTGTGGAACGCCACATGTAACACGTTCTTCATCAGACAGTATTTTGTCAATTTTTGCTTTAAACTTTCTGCTAGAGAGATAAGACTTGGACCAAGTAATTTGAGAAAATCTTATGTGCCTTAATTTTTTCAGTAATGTTGAAAGATCGATTGTTTCAAATGTCTTTTGAAGGTAAATTCAAATCATGCAAGTATACTGGCTTTGTCAAAGCCTACAGAAATTTTGTTGTGAAGATAGGACAGTCATGTATCGATCCAAAATATTTTCCTGAATCCAGATTGAAACTTATAAATGATATTTTTCTGTCCATAAAATTTCTAGTTTGCGCTACAAAATCCTTTTCAAAATTTTTTGACATGCATAGTAATTGTGAAATTGGTCGATAGATTTTTGGGTTGCTCTTGCTACCTTTTTTATTTATGGAATTATTTTTGCTATTTTGAATTCATTTGGAAATCTATTAGTATCAATAGAAAGATTAATATTTTGTGTTAGAGGTGCTATTATAGAGGCACATCCATCTTTCAAAAACATATAAGAAATTTCATCAAAATCTGGAGGTTCATTGTTCGCTAAGCTCTTTATAATACTTTTAATCGTTTTCTCAGTAATATACTTAAAACTAAATTCATTAGTAATGCCAATTGTAAAATAGTATTCTGAAGTTGTATTAGAAAAACAAAATATTTCTCTGCTTTAGTTATGCAAACTTCGAAATGTTTTAAACATAATCCCTGGTTTTTTTTCTGTATATCTTACGTGCGCAGAAGATAATTTAATGATCAGAGAGAGTCCCACTTATCTAAACTTCTATCTAAAGTTCCATTTTGAGTATTTTTGTCAGATGCACTAGATAAAATAATGATCAATTAGAGAACTTTCGTTGCCAGTAATTCTTGTTGGACTTCTAAGCAAGTGATTAAGACTAAATGTTGATAAGAATTCTCCGTACTTATTTAGAAGCGGCTTACAGGAACATGGTGTTGTTCTATTGTTAAGGATGTAAACATTATGTTCATTAAGTAAATTTACATTGAGATCACCCAAAACAAGTATGTCATTATCATTGTCAACTATACTATCTATAGTATCATTCAAAATATCAAAAAATTGGTTATCATTTGGTGGTCTATAGACCATGCCAACAGTAAATGGTTTTGTAAGAGGAAGTAGAACAGGGAAAGTAGAACAGGGAAAATGATACCCTTTGTTTTACTTCTAGGTGTTACATCGTTAAAAATTAGATCATCTCTAATATATCAAACAGACCACCTCCATTCTTATTTCTATCATTACGTAAAATTTGGAAATCTTCTATTTTTATATCTCAATCTTCGAATAGAGTCGTTAATTTTAATTTCAAATTTTCCTATTATTGTTGGAAGCGATTTTTTTGCTACAAATCTTAGTTCATCAGTTTTGAGTAAAACGCTGTTGGTATTTAAGCGTAAAAAATGCAAACCTTTTTGCATAAAGAGTTACCACATTTGCAATTCATTATTTGAATTGTTTTTTAACAAGATATTTTGTGGAAGACGTGGGTTGGATTCAAAATCCGCTGATAAAAAAAGTGAAATAAATCAGTAAATCATTATAATGCTAGAGCAATAACACCGATGGCTTGAGCTGGATTAGAAATAGACTTCGTATGGTAAACTGAGTTGAGAAGTAGCAGACAGATGCCCAAGATTGCTATCTAACGGAGTCAGAAAGAGCAAATATCCTATATTAAAAAATAAAATTAATAAAAATATTAAAATATATGTGTACCTAACAACAAAGTCTTAAATAACATAGCCAAAATACTTATAAGCGTCTGTAAAAGCAAAGTAATCAACCTGATGAAAGTCCTTAGAATGGCATTTAAGCAATTGACGTGTTTTATTTTATTATCTTTATTGTGATTTTTTTTAAACTTTATTTTTGTTTGATATTATGAATTTAAAAATAACGAAAACAAACAAACGAACAAACAAACAAACAAACGGAGAATAGAAAATTTCTCTTTGTTTTGATACATTTCAAAAAGAAAGAAAGTTAATTAAATTGTTGAGTGAAAAATACAAATAAAAAATTGGAAATAAAAATATGGTGTTTTATAAAATGATTAGATTACCTTCTTGTTAATATCTTGAGGAAGATTAAAGAAAATAACACCATCCCTGACTCTATCAGTGTGCACAATATGTACACAAACCATCCGAAAGCTTACCTGACCCAACCCATCAAATTAAGCATCACAAACCAAAACC
Organism: Euphysa ruthae; assembly: GCA_035046665.1. Taxonomy (NCBI): domain Eukaryota; kingdom Metazoa; phylum Cnidaria; class Hydrozoa; order Anthoathecata; family Corymorphidae; genus Euphysa; species Euphysa ruthae. The sequence goes on from JAUZNK010028031.1 coordinate 3,795, forward strand.
AATCAGAAATAAACCAGGGTGTGTAGATATTTGATTTACGCTACCTGATTCATCAGAAGCCGAATCTAAAAACGAAGAATTTACAACAACTGAGTCACTAGGAAACTCATTCCCCCTATGCAACTGGTATCACATTATTATACTTCTGACAATGTCCCACCAAAAGAGAATTTAACGGCTTTCTTTCGATATAGCTTCTTATCTCTTTTAATAAATTCATTAGAGCCACCATGGTTACAAGACCCATCAGTCATACCGCTATCCCTAACTTCCCTCATATAAAAACTGTGTGTAGATTTAAAAAAGAATTTCTTACTATCCTTTTTTTTGAGATGGATGGAGGTCGCCTACTTAGAATATCTTCACGAATTTTTATGTATTCAGCCCAACCAGTTATATAGTTAGCAGAATTAGATGAACACAAACTTTTTAAAGCTGATTGAAGTGGCTTTTTTGGATAATATAATAGACAGAATTGCATGCGTGGAACAGCATGCGTAGATACCATTGCATAGCTTTAAAACAAATTATATTCCTTAATGCTCTAATGCCTCTAAGAACTTTTACAGAGATATACGCTGTTTCTTTTTCAAGACATTAATAGGTTATCTCTGATTCTAGGATGGGTGATCCACTTTAAATATCTTCAAATGCGAATGGTGGTGAAAGCTTTTCATCATAATAGAGATCCTGGATGTATTTATGCCAACATTCTTAAACTCGTTCTGTTCCGAAAGCAATTCATTCTTTTATATTTCAAGCAACCAATACCAGTTATCTTTATTATTTTTTACTGATATCCTTAATGAGCTGATTGTCTTCCTTTTGGTTTAAATTAAAAAAGTCAAATTTTTTTTCACAATTTTAATTATAGAATGCCCCCTTACATCTGCTTGGAGCTGTACCATTTGATTTCTACAAACCTATATTTGGCTTTTTATTAGCCGTTTCAGCATAAGCTGGCATTTACACCTCAGAATTGTGTGGTCGCTGTTGCAATCTTCGCTTGGATTTTTATTTATACTGAAGTGAGTTTCAAAACCTCTTTGATATCATGATAAAATTTATTTACTTTCTGACTCCATAACTTCTTTGTCCATAAACTTCTGGGGGTGTTTCTTGAATCATGTGTTGGATATTACTAATTCTTGCTTTTTAAGCCACTCTATCAAGATGTTCTTCCTCTCATTTCTGTTACCAAAGCCAAAACTTTTAACGATGTCATCTTCTCTTCTTAATCCCACTTTGGCATTTAGGTTTGCCATACTATGCACCTTTCATGGTTCTTGAATTTCATCTATGTAGTTTTAAGATTATTGAAAAGTCCCGTAATTTCTTGGTGCGTTGATGCTTCTGTTGGTTCATAAGCTTTAATCACATTTATATTTACAGTGGGTTTCTTTCTGCTTCAAAAGCATAATTTTGTCAGAACAAGAGCAAGTTCCCATTTAGCTCTTGTATGCTTGTTAATCAAGGATAAGCTCTAAACAATTTTTTTGTTGTCCAGCTTCTGACCATATTATCTTACACTTTTAATTCATCGCCATTCTTTTTCCATTGCATCTTGCATAAACTGAAATGGTTTATTTTGAGCCTTTCTATTTCCAAAAGGATGTCTTCCAGTCTTCGCTTTAGCTTTATAGCTCTATGTTGCTATGGCGGTATTAGGCCTTCTACTATGACCATTCAGACTAGTCATGTTACTCCTATCACTTAAATCACTATTAATATCACCATGTTTTTGGTTTCTAATCTTTCAGTTACCTGGAAACATATTTTTCCTGATGGGTAGACTCATAATTTGGGCAAGTGGTTTCATAAAACAGCACATTTATTTAAGAAGCAGTGATGAGGCTTCACCAAACCCTGGTTATTTTCTTCCTTTAGAAATGTTATTATTTTCTGATTAAATCCTCAGACACACTTACGAAGTCAAATTCCTTTGAATTGTTTAATTTATCACAAAAGCTTGAAGTTATACCATTGTTGGAAATACTTGATGCTCTTAGAAAAAGATTAAAGGCGTTTCAAACGAATTTTTAAAGACATTATCAATTTGAAGGATATCAAAAATCTAGATACTTTTTTGCTTTAGGTGAAAATAGAATTGCGAGGATTTGTTTCTGACTTTAGATTTTCTGAAATTTTTATTGATTTCCAAAGACCTTTAGCTCCACCTTTATTTTCAGTTAGCAAATTTGAGTAACCATTCTACATTTTTCTCTTAGTATTTCGAAAAGCATCTTTTCTAATTCTTCTAGATAGTTCTTTGTCTGTAAAGTTTTTTGTGAATTTATCCCTGAAACTAACTTTTATGCAACTTTCTTGTGACGTATTTTAAAATGAACAGTTTTGAAAGATGCAATGCCATTTGTGCAATTTCGTCAGCAATGTATTTATATTTTCACGAAAAATTTATAAAAGCTAGGTTATCGTATTTGTCATAGTTTGGAAAATTTGAATAGTTTAATCTTTCATTTAACAGGTTCTTAGTATAGTTGCACATGCTTCTAAATCTTGGGCACTTTTTAATATCTGCTAATTAATTTAGGAGTACAGAAGATAAGATGATGACCTGAAAGAGAAATATCATGGGATCCATGCTGGGTAGGTTTGTGTAAAGCATATTTGAGAGTGTGGTCCAATAAGTAAGAGGTGCCAGGTGTTTACCGAGTGGGATTGCAAATTAGTTGGGTTAGACCAAAAATGGAAATAAATTCTTAATATCTTTGAAACGGTCATTATATAATAATAACAATAATATAAATAATAATAATAAAAACTTTTTTTGCAATCGAACAATTTCTCTTGCAATCGAAATTGTTTTTTGCTCTCGAGTGGATTTGAACCCACGTCACTTTTAACTACCTTTCACTGTAATATTGTCAGAAAATATGCTACCGCCAGGTCACACTACCAAAATATTTAATTATTATTCCATTCTTCCTGTATCTTTTTTATCCTCATTATTTATGTGCAACGTTTGTGTCAAAGATTTAAAAAACTTTTTAAATCAGGTGGTTTTTAAACTATACCCACAATAAAAGTTATGTATAAAGGCGAAGAATATCAATAGATATGTTTTGAATATCTTTTTTAGGTAAAATTTCATTAAAAATTTCTGTTGTGACTCTACCACCAAATTTTACTTTCATCTGTAAAGCATCAAATCTTAATTTCAATGACTCCAATCGTTGACAACTTTATGTTAATTCTCATCTTCCTTAAGTCTACAACTTTTGATACACTATTTATATTTAGATGAAAAAAATATTGTAGATTTTGTCTAAAAGGAAGCCATATTTGTTCTTGCAAAATGTTTTCTATCTTATGAAGGTGACATCTCAAGTTTCTATCTTGTATTGCACAAGATTTGGATTTGATTCAACAAACAATGTTAAAATTTTAAATCCTAATTTAGTGTAAAAAACGTTTTCAAAGAAATTTTGATTATAATTCGAGTGAGTGAAAAAAGTTGCAGAAATATAACTTGAATAATTTAGCAGAGCATTTTGACCATTTAACAGAACCAGGGTAAATATGAAAAGTAGCTTGGATAATTGACAGTAAAATCATTAGAGTTAAAAAAGTTAAACCTGAAGGTAACAAACCAAGGAGGATGCTAGTTTAACTGAACTAAATATTAGAATGTAAATAAGAAAAGTCTAAAAACAAAAGAAGTAAAACATGAAAAGAATGAAAAATAAAAGTCTAAAACAGCAAAACTATGGCATGGTTTATTGTTTTTTAAAAGTCATTGAGTAAAAGTTTCAGATATCAACGTTAAGCTAGGGAGAATATCAACAAAAAAAATTTCAATTTTCTGTAAAAAATTTTGAAAGAAGTATCAAGATTTGAAAAATTAAAAAGTTATTTTAAAAAGATGTGAAAAAATTTATCCTGCCAACAAACAAAGAAAATTTCCAGCTGCCTCAATGAAGTTTTCATTAAATGGAAGAATTCCCATTATAGTCCAAAATAAATATTACAAAAGAAACTGACAAAGAAAATTTTAAGTTCACAGGCTTCCATTCCAGCAGGGGGCTCGAAATCACAATAAGATATAGTTTCGTTTTCAGCCCTCTGCTCTTTATTCAGGTGCAAACTAAAGACCCAAAAAATTTTTTCCTCGAATATTTGTAGTCTTAGCAAGGATGACTGATCAAGGTCGAATTGGCAAGGAAGACAATAATTTTTCATAAAAACATGTGTTGAATTTGTCCATTCGTATCAGCATCATTTTTATCAACGTAAAAATTTACCAACTTAAGGAAGAATAATAGAAAAACAAATAAGAGGTAGTTTTTTTTTTTTGTACATGGAAACGAATTTCAGACAAACTTCCCAAATTTACGAAGGCGAAATATTTAAATTTATAGAACAATTTTATTAAATCGAATTTTCTTTAAACGCCAGTAAGCATTCTCCATTATTCTTTCTCCAACAGCAGCATTAAAAAATCATGGGTTTCACATGTATCTTTATACCGATCTAACCCTTTTACAATTAAGTCACCAAAAATAGCCAGCTCCACCAAATATTTTTCTCTGTAACCTATATTGATAGATGGTGTTTTGGAATCTGTCAACATTTAATGAAATTACAACAACAAAATAAAAAAATGAAGAAAATAGTACAAACATCATCTGAACAGCAAAACCCTGTTTGTTAGTAGAAATTTAAGTTCTCATTTTAAACAACAAGCCAGTTTTCTTACACATAATCTTAAAATTTATAAAATAAGCAATAGTTTATCCAACTATTAGGACTCAGTTTAAATCAAGTAATTTATTCTCAACAAGAAATATTTTGTTCGTAAATCAGCAATTTATTCTCGAAAAGTGTTAAATTGCTTAAAACAAGCAATCTATCAATGAGGAAATTTGCATGATAAGTTGCACGATAACAAAAGAGAAGATGAAAATGACAATTTTTGATGTTTTTCTCAAAATTTGGAAATCTGAAATACTGAGAGCAGATATTTACTTGGTCAGTTCTCCAAAGGTAAACTGAGCATTCTGTTGTTGCAAGACTTTTTTTCTAAACAATGTGTGATAAGATGATAACCATCGTTATGATGTTTTTTTGTTTTATGACAATTCAGTTAACTTTTTTAGAACTTAGGTGGTCCAAGTTAGTATCCTGTTGTAAGGAGAGACTTAAAAAGTATACAAAATGTGTTATACAGACCATGTTTCTATTTTTCAGGACAAAATGAAGAATATGATGAAGATGTGATGGCACGTCATCATGATATGATTGTAAAAGAAACTCAAAAATCTTGTCCAAATAAAAAAGTCATTACCCTTTACTTGAAGTAGAATTTCTTGACAGTCGGAAATTTATTTATAGAATATCTGCAGAATGGGGTGTCGATAAACGTGTGGAAATGCATTGTTGTTTCAATAACCATTTATAATGTTTTTTAAATTATTGTCTTGTTACTGGCATTCTGTTCAATTTTATTACATGAACAATTATTACAGGTGTATATTACAGGTGTATAATACATGTGTATAATACAGGTGTATAATACAGGTGTATATTACAGGTGTATAATACAGGTGTATAATACAGGTGTATAATAGAGTATGTAATAAATCATAATATCCTTATTTAGGGATGAACTGTGCGACAGATATTTTGAACCTAATCAGTTTTTTCGGGCAAAAAGTTCCCAAATTTGGCCTAGTTAAATTCAATTTGAATTTTTTGGGGTGATAAAATATTGTTTTACTTAATTTAATTTTAATCAAAGGTTTTCAGAAAAATAACTTTTTATGTAAAAGGAATAAAACCTCCCTGTAGTTTAGCTTAATTGTGTTAAGGTTAATAAACCTGTAGCTTAGTTTTCTTTGTTACGTCTTGTTCATCTTTGTTACGGATAAGAATTGTATGTAGTATGTTTGAGCTTGAAAAAATATTCTTCAATTAAATCTGAAAATTTGCTTCTAATATAAGTCGAAATGTTTTGAGTAAATAGAAGGTTATATATGACTTTTTCATTTTCTTGTTCTTTATCGGTTAGCACTTTTATGATTAAATTTTTAACCAAAATTTTTTTATCTGCTTTGAGCTTCCTCGTATCGTATCGTTTCGAATCAAATTTTGAGTCATAGAATATTTGCTCGTAATTCAAAAGGAACTGAATATGAGACAAGTTTCTTACATGTTAAGCTCGTCATATATTTACATAACGAATATAAAATTTTGATATTACGAACATTTAGTTTCGTTAATTTCACTTTGAACTTTAAAAAATAGAATTATTGAAGGAAAAATATTTTGCTATGAATGTTAAGTACGGTAATATGCGCCCCTTTCTTTAAATTTTGTCGAATGTTGAGTACGGTAATATGCGCCCCTTTCTTTAAATTTTGTCGAATGTCCCCCTTGTTACTGCGCCCAGAATTGTCAAGTGTTTTATAAACACAAATAATTCCTTTTTTAGGTTGGGAAATTTATTTAGGAAAAAAAAAATTCTTGGATTTTAGAAACGAGACACCCTTCAAGAAAAACGATTGGAAGGCTTTCTCAATAATAAAGAGAAATTATTAGAAAAGGTGAAGTGATGATTATTCGCTTAAATTACTAATTATTTGAATAAAAAATAAAAATAATAACAATAATAAAAAAGATAATAATAAATAATAATATTATTATTTAACAGGTAATTTCTTATCATTAGAGTCGAATAGATTATTTAGCAACCTTTGAGCTCTGAAATTTAATGATTGATATCGGCGTCAAGCAGAAGTTACCATTGCGTATTAGCATTTTTGGTTCTAAACATTTTTTCAGCCAAGAGCATGCATCAACCAAAAGTTTATAACATTAATAATTAAAACATGAATACAAATATGATTGCTAAAAATTTAAATGTAATTATTTGCGAAGATAGAATAAAATTTATATAAATAGGGTGTGGTTATTGGGTGGGATTCTGGTGGGTGTCCAGAGAAGTGGAATTGAGCCGGTCATGAGCAATCAACAGCACAATAACAGTGATACCATTATGGAGTGAGGGTCCTTTATCAGTTATGCTTAAACTATTGTTTTATAGTAGCCTATCATTTGAAATGCTCTTTTCGGTATCATTACTAGTCTGGCTGCTGTGTCTCTCAATAACATCCACTAGATATAATGTGTGGGACTCATTTTCTGATAAATACTCTTTTCTGTGGCAAAATCTTTGCATCATACCAACATGTAACTTTTTCATAATCTTACAAAATATAACTAAAATCCATATCAGGAATCCACGCAAGCTTCTAGTTATTCCAAAGGCTATATTAAAAATTAAATTTGTTTTTGACTTATTATTGGAGATTTTGACAAAAGCGAAAATTTCAGCTATCAAAATGATAACCAAAATATTTAAAAGTAACTTCGGGGCAGATGCGCTCGTAAAATCAGACCGCCACAATGTTACATTAAACTTTTGATTATCGTGTTTGATTGAATAAATTGTATATATTAGCACGGCAGCAGATAACAAAGCCATAATGAATACAGGTGTACCATGACTTAACATTGCCAGTCTGTAATTTTGCAAACTACAAGTCCCTTTGAATTTGTGAATCCACGCCTTGTCAAGATTATTGAATTTGAAAATTATCAAATTTGCTGTTGCAAGGGACATAGGCGTTGCGATGACAACAGTGGCGAAAACAATGATTAGAATGCAGTTAGAAAAAAACCGTTTACAACTTCTTTGGTCCACGACTCTAGAACTGCAATGGTGGCGATTTATTTCAACAGAGATTGTTAATACCCATGAAAAAATTAAAATATTAACCCAATTCAGACTTACACCAAAAATTCTACAAATCGGTGGTGATATGAATATATCAAGGAGTAAAATGACGTCAGCTATTAGTAGCGACAAAAACAAAGCTATTGTCATGACTCCAGTTACATTGTGTTGTATTGGCGAACATGAATACGCAATAATAAGCCATGTGTATGAAATTATACTAAGCATTATCAAAAATTTACTGACATTGACAATTAAGACATCAATGTTAAACTTTTCATCAATGGAAGGTCTACACCATGCAATTCCTTGTGATACAGGCAAGTATTCTTCTAATGGAATGGTTACATTCTGTATTTTTATCGATTTGTAAGCATTAATTTTATATTTGTCTGGTATAAGTTCCATTATACAACTTTGATTTCGAGTATGATAAAATTGGTTGCAGATACTTATTTTCCGAGTGTAAATAGTGTTTTCTTTATCTTCTTCTGACCAAATAACGTATTCGGATGTATTATAAACACGCCCGTCAAGTATGTATCGGCATTTATTGAAATTCTCTGATTTTGCGTCAAATTTCTTTGTTTTAGCACACACGCTTCCATTTGGAAATATTCTAGAAACGTCAAAACCATACATTGAGGTATAACTGACTCTATTTGATACTATATAGGTAGATTTTACCCTATTGGAACCTTGTAAATAATTTTCACCCCCTATATCCTTCTCTATTTGAAATAAAGACTGCTTTTTCAAGGGTTTTATCTGAAAAACATCTTGGGCACTTGTTCGGAAAATTTTGTATTCTTTAACGTTTAAAGTCGTCTTTATGTTTTCAGCAGAACTATTTCGCGCAAGCTTTATATATATCGACATTTGTTTTGTCATTAAACATGAATTGAAATCGGATTTTTTAATGTCTGTGTAGCGATTTTTCATCCTTATGCACTTTGAATTTTTAAATTTGTAGCCGTACGAACAAAATGTGTCTAAAGAAACGCCAGTAGACAATTTTTGTGCTTCCAAACCTACGTTATTATTAGGAGAAGTTTTAACACTTCTTTTTCCAAGTGTAAACACAACGCAACACGCGACACATAAACAAACAACCCTCATTTTATTCTTGCTACTTATTTTTCTATGATCCGAATTTCTAAAGTAGCATAACAACATCAAACTTTATGAACATTATAAGTGATGTTATAAACATACTTTAATCTCTATTGTTAAATTATAAATTACTGTAATCTATAAGATCTTAATCATCATCTTTTTGTACTTGACGCGCCTTTTGAGTGAGTGTGAATAAAACTTTGGCTTGAACTGTTTAGTGTATTCTTTGTTCATTATTGATCTGATACTTGAATATCCAGATTTTTGCGAGCACGATTTTCGATTTAAGTCTTTCGTTTATTTGTCCTATATGGTTAAAAATTGTTGCAGTAGGCTATAAAAAATGTGGCAAATAGCGCAGCAAAAAAAAACATGTCGCTCCGCGACAATTCTACCTTTTGGAAACTCGTTATTACTTCTAATTTTATGATATATTAGTTCTCCTTTTGTTATCTATGTAGCAACCCTCTAATCTTAATTTTCAAAAAATAGGTTGGCACAAATTTGCTGATATTACGAGCTTGAATAAAATTTGAACAAAAACTCAACAAAGTAAAATAAATCACTTTATTAATTTACTGTGAGGAGATTAATATGGGAGGAGCCGTTTGAACAACTAAATGTACAAAATTATCTTACTTTGTTTCGCCACTGTACAGTGTTTCTGCGAATCAAATTGCATAATGAGCAATAAATAATTCGTGGTGAGCATTTTTTAAATTCTTTTTTTATCTAAGAAGTTTGTCATTCTTGAGATATTAAGTGTGTCCCGTTATATGAGAATATTCTCTGAGTCACTAGGTTAATCCTCATTCTCACACTTGTCTTCATAAATAAATAAGAGACCACACGCCTGCAATATGTAATTTAAAATTCTCAACAATTATTTTAAAATATTGGTTATACCAAAAATACATTTTTATTTGTTGTTTATAAATAAGGTTTTATAATCTTATAATCTTATTTTGTCGTATACTGCACTGTAGGGGTAGGATAAAAGTATGCTTATTCCATTCAAACGTAGGGAGGAGGTGGTGGGGTTAAAGTATATATGCATACACAATGATCATCAAAATTTGTTCATCAGTGTATTATTTCTACAAATTTTACAATGCTTTATTTGCGGCCGTGCTTGTTCAGTTCGTCATTTAAAATTTTACAGAATCGTGGAAGGTTGGATAATGAAAATAAGTCACCTACGAGAGGTGAGCTAATTTTGGCTACGTAATTGCGGCTGTTAAAACACAGCCGCAATTAAGCAAACGGTAGACTGTAACGGAATAGTTATGGTAAAACCAAAAAAAAAAGTTATAGTCATTTTCAAGTTGTTCGTTCTGAAATTGTAATGTCAGATATTGTAAATAACATTGACCGCCTTCCAAAATCCCTTAAAAATATAATTGATGATTTCGATGAAAATGATATTGACTTTAAAACTGAATCCAGTAAAAGTTCGTGGCATTTCCGTTGATGAGAGTTCTTTGTACTCAAATAATCCAGCGCCTGAAAAAAAAACTATTGCTCCAGGTGGAAAGGAAAAACCATTATATATTTTAACTGATAAACATTGTGAAGTTTTAACATGGCCATCTTTTTCCAAACGACAATGTGGTTATAATGTTGAAGGAACGTTAAATGCTGTTAACTATTTCAATCAAGGTTCTTCTCTGATTCAGACTTCATCTTTTTTACACTGTTCATTCTTACAGATTCTATGATTGATAAAGTGCAAGAAATAAGAAATTTGTATGTTTGTCTAAGTTGCTCATATGTGATCAGCCTAAAAAGTACATTTATTGGAAGTTTAATATAATTTTCAAGAATATTTTTACAGAAATAAAAACAAGTCACCTTTCGAATTAGAGGAATTCATTATATAATTATCGCGGACTAATCAGTATAACTAATAAATATAACTAAATTTTATTAAATTACTCGGTAATTTTCTATATCCTAAGTTATTGTTAATTAAATTATATGTTTTAATTTGCCGTTAGTGCAATTTTTTATTTTGGCTCACAAGCTTGCCATGCTTCCGCAAACCTGCATATTGATATATTGATTTGGCAACAACGCGAAAAATTATTTATAGTAATTAAGGTTTATTTTTGCTGACTCCGCAGATTATTGAGCAGAAATACTCGGCCTAAATTTTGGGCCTATCTTTGATAGTTTGTCCCGCCTTCCCATTTATTTATTAACAATATTTGAACGGTAGAGCACAGTTCAATCGAGAAAATAACATAAGATACGATACCTTTGTTGTTAGTTACTAAATCAAAATCAAAATAAATTTCACTACTGTCAGTAGAGAATTTTACAAAAGTTAAACAAAACTATTATCATTCTATTCGAATGTAAAAATCTTTTTTTTTTTTAAATATTTAATTTCGTGTCTTTACAAAGGCGGGTGCGACATAAACTCATAAGTTAAATTTAAATTCATTTCAAATTGAAATATATTTTTAACTAAAAACAATATTTTTATGTCACTATTTATGCGATATATCATAAAATCATTTATATATTTTTTAAACTTTTCAATAGAGGAGCAAATAATAACTAATTTCAATACTGTCGACAGAAAATTTATTTACAGCTTGATTGTATTTCAATTGCTGGTAATGTAGAAAATTTGTTGTTTGTTGAATTATGTTGCAGTTTTCTTCAATGAGACGTTACCATATACAATTTTTAACTTTGGTTTGCCAACAAGCTTTCCAATGCTTTTTCAAACAAAAATTTATATTTCTATTTTATATACTTAAGAAATTATTTAAAATTTTTAAATTCGCTACACATTTTTAACGTAACATTTATGTCTGTGGATATAAAGTTTTGTCAATGCATTTGGAGCATGATTGTGCTAAGAGCTTACAATGGTAAAATCATGGTAAAATCAAAAGCATATTTTTATAATATTTTATTACATATCTGTATAACTTTAGTTGGAGCTTTCAAATGGGCTTAACACAAAAATTTGTGTATTTAAAACAAGAGGTATCCAATAAAAATTTAAAACTACAATGTTTATATTTTTTTGTTTCTTTACAAGAACAAGAGAGGTTTGGTTGAGTTAAATAAACGTTATTTACTTGTATATAGATGAATAACACTACTATCGATGTTTACTTTTTCACCGAAATCTAAAAATTTATTTTCTTTCATAGTTTACTAGAGATGCGTGTTTATCAAAGAAAACTTTAAAAACGACAACTCGTTCAACTATGATGAACATCAATTTTCAGATTATGCTTGGTATAAATAATTTTAAAATTTCAACATCACGTGTTACTCACATATATACCAGTAATATTACGTTTATATCGCCCAAAACAACAAACCTCGTGCTTAAAACATCTAACAAAACATAAACATAAAAAATCATTGAAAAATTTTTTGTTTAATAGAATATCAAAGAGCTCAGAAGTTTTATGGAGTTATTTTATTTCATAAAAAATCTACGAAGAATTCTGAGGAATCAAAAAAAAAAGAAAAAAGGTTTTTCATGGCTTTCCGAGCTCTTTGATATTATATTAAAAAAGAAATTTTTCAATGACCAGATCTTCATGGGTGGTGGAATTCTGCGACATTTTTTATTGCAAGAGATATACTGCGAAGATGATTTCTTAATTGTAAATCCCTTGCAATAAAGAACGTCCCAAGATTACACCACCCATGAAGATCTGGTTTCTTATTAGTAAGTATCATAATCATGCTGTTGATAATCAACACCATGATCCTCTTCTTCATCACTCTCGTACCACCAGACATTGTCATCGTAATCTTCATTGTCATCAAACCGCATGCCAGCCATGAAATTTTCAATGATGTCTACTCTCTCTAAATGCTTTTTAGGTTTTTCTTCGTGCGGTATTGTATTTGGTATCAAGGCTTGCATTACTGCCGGTGCCTCTTCCAAGCATTCCGAGCTCGATTCAATAAATGAATCGTCGTCATCCTAAAAGATAAAGTTTTTTTTGAAGTTGAAGGTAAGATATTTTCGAAGACAAAAAGGTTTGGAAGCCAGAAAAACCTAGTGATAAAAGTATAGTGAGTATGGGCATAATTCTACAGTGACCGAAATGGCCGAAAGTATACAAAACGTTTTGTAAAAAATCTCAAAGTTACTTTGTAGGCGTGTCTGGCTGAGCGGATAAGGCATTGGTCTGCGGATCCTAAAGCTGTGGGCTCCAAACCACCTCTGAACCAATGGTTTTCTTTACTGTAACCTCAAATGGGAGCTTACATTCATCAGAACCAAACACATGGACCTCTGCAATAAATTGTTCGAAAACTATTTGTTGGTTTCTTGTTAAACATATAAATACGTTGGAAATACGTTGTTACATTACTTTATACTTAACCTGTGGTGGGTAACAAATGATCCAGGAAATAGAATACCTGTAGTTCCATTAATGAGCAACAAGAACTGAAGTTGCTTAAAATTTCATTCTCAAACTATTCAAATAATAGCCATTAATAAAATTTAGATAAAAACGGTTCAAAAACTAAACAGTTTTAAGCGATACATACCTTGGAAAAATTTCCGACAGCCAACATGTTGTATATTTTATGAAAAATGACCATGTCAAGACAAAAATAAAGACAGCGAAAGATAATGCTCTTTAACATTATGAAATTCATTTTTATTAAAAGTATTTTATTAGACTACCAGCCGCAAATTCATAAAACGATGTTCGAATGTAACTTTCAAGTATATTATATAGTTACGTCAAATATATTTGAAGTAACTATGACAATCATATTTACGTCACTTTTTAATCAAAAAGTAACTTATGCCGTCTGCTGTAAATAAGAGGCCAAAAATTGTTAAAATCTTTTCAATTGTAAAATTTTCTTTCTTAAAAATTACTTTCTGTAATTTTTCATCTTCTTTAAAGTTTGTAGATAAAGAAAACTTTTTTTGTAAAATTTCTTAGTGCCAGATTTCAAGGCAGAATCGCCATCTCAATATTTAAGTAATATTTTTATTTCTATCCACTTCATTTCAGAAATTTACTTCTTGCGGAATCTAAGCAAAATTTTTCAGATGAATATTAAACAGTACGAATATTTAGGCTTGGAAAGTCTAGACGAGGATTTAAAAAGAAACCAACGGACTACTTTAATACATTGCATAAAAGGTTATGAATTTAGTCAGAGATCATGAATTTACTCAGAGATTACTCATTCTATTTACTTTATCTGAAGTCTGTCTTTTAATTGTTTTTTTAGCTTTCGTCATAAGTAATTAACCAAAAAAGAAGAAAAAAAAAAAAGAAATTAAATGATATAAATAAAAAAATAATATAATATAATTAAATAAATTAAATAGTATGAAAAAATTGTACTTGAAAAAAACCTTTGATTAAAAAAAAATATATATGCATTTCTAACATAAGTAAATTACAAATTGTAAATATACATCAAGTAAAATATAAAAATTCAAAAGATATCTAATATAAATAAATCAAGAAAATACTAAATGTACACTTCTGAATTTTGCTCTGTACTGTACTTCAAGTTATTTATTTTAGAACATTCCCACGGGTTTGGTTCGGGTGTATTTAGAGCTTCCAGTTGAGCTTGCGGTAAAAAAAATTCATTGGTTGCGATGTGGGTTCGAACTCACAGCTCTAGCATCCGGAAACCAATGCCTTATCATATCAGCCAGACAACCTTGCCTTTAAAGAATTTTTGGGGTCATGGTTTGAATGTGACTTCATCTGAAAATTAATGATTGCCTGTTTCCTGTGGAGTTTTTCTTTTTTTTTTCATAAGAGATTAATATGAAGAAATTTAAAGACTTTCATTCACAAATTTTGTTGCAGGGCGCTATTAATTCATTTTTGAATTTTTTTTATTCGGTAGAAGTTCAAAAATCTTGAGGGACTATCATTAACATATAGTAAAATAATTTTAAATCACTCGTTGGGCTTGAATTTATTCCTATATACATTAATTTTGTTTCTTGATGTTTAGGGAAAGATTCTGTTAACGTTACCATGAGTCCTATTGTCCCGAGTTTTTCAGTTCATGAATTTTATTGTCCCATAGAACATTAGTAACAGCAGAGTAGACATACACCAATTCATTTCTTTATTTCAGTAAAGGTAATTTTGTTTTTCCCTAAAATTTATGATCGTTATTAAGAATCTCTAAAATTGTAATACATCTTCTTTTTTTTATTAACTTTCAGATTTCTTTTTGTCGACCCAAATTTATTAAGAAAATCGAAATCTCCTTGTCTAGTCTTGGAAATTTAGATCTATCATCTAAGCAATGTATTCGTAATAAATGAACATTACGGCTAAAAAAATATTTTAATTTTTCAAAGGCTAAAAAATATTTTGTTTCTCGTTTTCAATTTGCCGATCAAACTGTTCAGCTATTGTTTAATTTTCCTGGAGCTATTGCTTAAATTTTCGATTGTTTATAAGAAAATAGGTTAGTGCCTTCGTGAGGTGTTAAAAACATTTTTAAACATCAAAAAAAACTTGAACTTCAAAGCTCGAAATTGGTGATTCAGTTCCAGACCAAGATGCTTTTTAGGCAGTCGTTTTTTTGACGCTTCATGACACACTAAAAGCAATATTTAGAGTTCAGAAAACGAGTGTTTCTGCCTGCTTTGGAAGTATCTGAAGTCAAAAAGTTGC
>JAUZNK010028042.1:0-19324 GCA_035046665.1 Euphysa ruthae
TATGAAAGTAAATTAAAAAAACCTAAAATAAATATGTTTTGGTCAGTTGGGAAAATTTAAAATGGTTAAAACGCCCAATATTTTTTAGAAAAGACTCTGGTTAATATCACTTTAGACCAAAGTATTATTTTCACAGTAATTGATACAATAAGTTGAAGAAATAAACTAACCATAAAAGCAAAATGGGTTTATTTAGATATAATAAAAATGCAAAAAATTTCAATGAGCTAAATAAAATCTAACCTGTATCTCTCCAAGTCTAAGCCTGTTTTCAATTGGAAATGGAGCACTTGAATTACCAACAAACGTATTTGAAGGTTGCATAGGAAATGCTGCAGGGACCTAAAAGTAAACGTAACATTACTATTAGTTTAAAACATTTTCACGCAAGGATTAAGATGAGGTACAACCGTCAGAAATGATAATTTTATAAAGTTTGTGATGATCCGTAAGTCACTACTCATCATTTATGGTCTCCTATCATTATGGAAAATTTTAGAAAAAATTAGTGCACGGCTACTGAGAAAAGTGTGTTACGGACGGACTGACAGAAAGACAGAGTTGAACTTATAGCAAGCCGGGGTCCAAAAAAAATCAGTCTTTTTAAAAAACCTGAAAACTTTACATAAAATTAAAAAAAGTACTTAAATTTTGGAACTTTTTTGGTCACGTGGTATCAACATCTAGCATAAAAATTTTTTTTTCATAAGCTTTTTCTAAAAGAGAGGGTGGGTGGACCAAAAAATATTGAAAAACCATATGAAAACAAGCTATAAGGAATTTAAAAAAGTATACAACACAGGATGTTATTTTACAGATCAGCTAAGGAATACCTTTTATTAATAAAAAAAAAAAGAAAAAAAAAAATCCTTATTTGAGTAAAACCTATGTAATGAACTTGCATGAAAGTGTAACTATTATAAATGGGTTCAAAGAAAAAATTGCTGTAAAAAAGGGGAACGAAGATTCCGACTCTGGTGAAGGCCGCAGTAATTCAGACAAGAGTGAAAATAATGAGTAGATTAATATGTAAAATTGTTAGAATAGTTTATATTTTAAGTTGTGTCATGTAAAATAATAAAATAGTTTTGAGATTAACCTCATAATATGCCCAACTCCTATCGAGAGTATCAGTATCAGTATGAGACCCCAATACGGTTGAAACAACCTATTTTAGGTGGCCGCATTTGGTTAGACCAGATTGATCTTTTCCGAAAATTTGTTACCACAAGTGGTATGAATTGGAAGACGTTGGTCTAATTCCAACAAGACTGACAATCAACTTTAACCTTAGGCATGGCTGCTAAGACCCAATAAGGTCGAAACAGGCTGCCTATGCTACTTTTGAAGCTGACACTCTCACTAGGATTTGAGCATATATGCTGCGATGTTAATCACAAAACGAGGTTTTATTTTACATTTTATTTTTTGTATTACAGTACCTATATTTTAAAATATTTGGATATGATAAGTTTCTGAGAATTTCGGCCTTTTTTGAAAGATTGAAAACATATCAATATAAGTGTTTTTTAAAAAGAAAAATAGGAATGAACCTTTGATATATTTGCAAAGAATAATTTAATTCTGTATAATAGCACGAATTTAGTACTAAGAACAACACAATTTCACAAGCACTTGCAACAAAGTCAATGAAAGTTAATCAAACCTCTATTAGAAAATATTCCATTGGCATTGGCCTTCCAATCTTTGTTATTTCATTGTCATATACATCTTTTTGCTAAATAAATAACATATTTTTCTGAATTCCACTTTTACTAGTTTTAACAACTTTAAAACCTGATTGCGAGACTCAAGCTTTCAAATTAAAAAAAACATTCTCTAGTGACTGATGGAATCCTGGAAATAAAAAAACTAATCAAAATTTACGACTCCTAAATTCTAGAAATATTATTCAAAATACCTTTGAGTATTACTTTTAAAATTGCAGCGTAATTGAAGCGCACCTTTTTCAGAAAAAATTGTAAATGCTAAATTTTGGGCATGCCTCACACAAGAGCTATTTATGATACCCAAAATCATAAAAATCAAAGAGTAATTCCCAGGTCTAAAAATCTTGAAAATCTTGTTCTTAAGCCTAACATGACCTAACTTTGGTACCCGGAAAAAAGAATTTTTAGTGGATGGCCCATCAAAATAACTGAAGTATAACTTGTTTCAGATCTTAAGGATTGGACCCAATAACATTTTCAAAATGCTCAAAATGCAAAAGTAATCAAAATCAATTAAAATAATATAACAACGACTTACGATAAATTTTCAAGAATGTTCTTTTTAAGTGACCATGTTACAGGTCCTGGGGACTGGGCCAAATAACATTTTCAAAATGGTTGGCATACCCAATTTATCAGAAATAATATTTATTAGTATAATTGAAAGTTTCAGCTTAATTGGAACATTTTTGCTATTTCCAAGTTACATTAATTGGTCTAAAGCCCCAAACATGAGTTTTTAGCAGGTGGTCATATAGATAAAAAGATTTCCTCTATAGTCCTTTAACTTTATGCAAAATTTCAAAAAAAATTAACGAGAAGATTTCGAAAAAAATTTTAAAATGTTGGTTTTAAGCACAAAATGACCATATTTGGACATATTTAGGTACAGAACCTGAAAACGAGAAAAACTTATTGGACATAGGTACTTAAAAGAAGTTTTAATGTATGTTATACAATTCAAAACCTTACTTTATAAAAAACGTCGGGAATAAATTGTTCACTACTAGACTCTTTAATATATCCAAGTGCAGGATCGTCTATAGTCGGCACCAAACAATTATCTCGCACCAGGGCCATACATTGATTGGAGACTTGCCATCCATCGTAGTGTATATGATTTTCATCGTTACCTAAGTTTTAATAAAATTTATGGAAAGTTGAAGACTAAATTAACAATAAAATTTATGAATTTGCTCTGTTTTAGGGTAATGTAGCTTATAAAATAAACAGCCAGTGTTGGCAGATATTTCAGCATTAACATTATCTTTTTAACACTTCCTGTTTTTAATGTGCACCTCAGACAAACATCCAAATTTTTTTAACAACACTACTCTTGCTTGAACACCTATTTTTTATCAAAACTACTCAAAACAATTAACACCATTTTTGAGCAAAAAACCACATTGAAAATAAAACTTTTTGAAGAAAACAAACTAAGCTGTTAGAAAATTGATACTGAACCTAAATAGACAAAATGCTTAACTAAAATTTAGTTATTAGCGCTTGAAAATTGGATTTGGTTTCTTATATTCATTATGCTTCTAACGTAACCAGAAAATGTTGTATAAAATAGATGCACCTTGAAATAAGTTTGTAATGGTAACATTTTTATAATGCTCAACTTAGTCACCTATTACTCTACTAAAAATTTAAAACATTACTCAATGTTGATGAAAAACCTTACTTTTTTTCTCATTGTAGTCTTACATGTATTAATCTCTTGTTTTATTTTCACAACTGTTTTTCATCACTTCTCAAAAAGGCACCATGTATGAAAAGCAATAGAACCTAGGTTTTCTTGTTCAATAGGAAAACTTAATACATAAAGGATAAAGGATGTCTATTTCTTTTAATTCTTGTTTATGAGGTGTCAGTTGATGTTATGCCATGACACTGTTCATTTGTCTTTAATAACTGCAATGAGTTTATGCATTAAAAACAATCGAGCTAGAATTGTACCTATAGATTTAAATTTATTACGGCGTTTGTTACTAATTTTGTAAATCTATTTCATTCTCTAGACATACTGCATATGCATTGTTTTCTTTAAAAACAGAATTCTTTTTCTTTATTTTTTTTTCTTTCTTTTTACTTGTTAAAACCTTTTCAAACGAATATGATTTATCATTGTATCTGATCTTTTGTGATATCTCATTATCATGCAAATACCCATCATTAAATGGAATCACTAACAACTTATTTCATACGAGGTATTGTTTAGTTATTTAAAAAACCTTGCTGAGGTTTCCGATTTAGTAATTTGATGTTCAAAAGTCTCTGAATATTAATATCAGTGAATGCTTTTTCCCCAATATTTTGATATTGGTAGAATTTCAATGCAATAAATTCTACTCAAGGTCTATTTCACTTTGAACATAAGTTTTACTTTTTTTCTGATAGTTTAGGTAATTTTTCATTATAGTGAAGGTTATAAGAGGTTTCATACTTCAAATTACGATAGAAGCATGGAACTTGGTCAGACTGTTCTTCATAACATTCTTTATCAAAAAGTTGAGGAAGACACTTTTGTAAGTCGTTCAGATGTGATGTCAGGATTTTTTCAGAAAAAACAATTTTTTTTAACCTAAGCAATATACATACCATTGAAAGGGAAATTTTACCCTGATAAACTTTTATTTAAAGACTAAATGCTGAAAATGATTTCTTTTCATATTAAATTTTTTAACAGTAATAACGTCATCACTTTTGGTAGAAAAATATGTTTTTTTTCAAACCTAGTAAATTTATAGATTGGAGTGCGAATTTTATGCTGATCAACTTTTACCAACCGAATAAATTTAAGTTATGTCTGAGATTTTTGCAGAAAACTAAAATATATATAAAATATAAAAAAAAGATATAAAATATAACTAAAATACCTTTTAATTAACAAAATTATAATTAACGTTCTTTAAAAACTAAACCAACAAAAATATAGGTAAAGAGTGATATCAGAGTAAAACAAACACACAAAAAAAGATAAAATAAAATATCGTAAATTCTAGTGCTTATGCACAACCGCGACTGTATTCATAAAACTCTGTACAAGGACACTGGAGCTTTGAACATTGGCTTCTTGCAGAACATTGTTTTTTCAGTTGCACTTTATCAATTCTTTGCATGTTTTAGAGGCTTCTAGCAACGTAATCCATAGGGAAGAAAGCTTTCCTTTTTTTTTACTTTTTTCTAACACCCAATCACTAGACTTGCACTTTGGAAGCATTTTTTTTTTGTCTGATCTGCACCGTGTTATAAAGGTAAAAACAAAACTAAGTCACTTCTAGAAAAAATTGTTCTATATTATAGCTGGAATTCAGAGATGTAATGAATTATTTAACATTTATTCAAAACATACTTAAACTTAAGAAAGGGGCAAATTCTTACCTGCATTGCAATAGGGCTCTTTTCACATGTTGTTCAAGAGCATCTTCTGTAGGTGGAATAGCTTCAACTCCTCTCCCTTTCTTCGTAAACAAGTTTCATCAACACTGATTGACATTGCATAATGAACTAGTTTCATTATAATGTAAAATTATATAGTGTTGAATATATATAAATATGTTTTTTTTTCTAATAATTTTCTTATTAGTAATGTAATAAATGTAATCACTATTAAATTAATTTATTTATAGTTTACAATGTCCTTTGGAGTTTTTATATTTCTTAGAAACCCATCTTTCTTAGAAATAATCTAGGTGACCTTACTAGTAGCCTTGCTATTCGTGCGTTACCTCACCATAACACATCTGGATACAATTTCCATTCATTCCATGCTGTTTTCTTCCCCATCCTGCGAACATTGAAATTGTATCACATGACAGAGCGAACCAGAACAGCAAAACTCTACAGGTTTCTTCTTTTAGCGGAGTAGCGTAGTCTGGTATTGGGGGTCAACGGTGATGTTGTCCAACGCCAATTTCTACTCATAGTTCAACAAAGTTTAATGAATAAAGTAGTACAACAACATTTGTGTTCACTGTTACAACTGATACATTTTTAATACCTTTAGATAAAGTAGAGAATCATGTGGCTGTCTGCCTAGTCATGGTTACACAGTTCAAGTTGATTAAAATTAAATTGGTTGCTGTTGACTGAAACCATTAACAAATCGGTTACCGTATTTTTATCGAATTACTACAACAATGTTGTTTGAAATCATTTAAAACAATTTTGCTTTTATGTCATCATGCCTCATGAATTCTAGTCATAATTTTTGTTAAATATATATTTTTACATATATAGATAAACATATTACGAATATAGGATACAGGACGAGGACCAACAACACACATTATCTAAATTCTGCTAAAATATGTCGCCCAAAATTAGATGGTGGTTTCACCGTAAATGAATTTTTTCCCAATGTTTTTAATCTATGGAACTGACGAATTTTTTGGAAACAAAATTTTATGGAGAGTTCAATAAAATCGGTATCCAGTCAATTTGAAGTTGTTTACTGGCCCAAAATAACCTTCAGAGTAAAAGCCCCCAAATCCCAAAATATTCTGGGACTGAGATATATTTATTATATCAAAATCCCAAAATATTCTGAGAATGGTGCCCTTCAGAATAAAAGCGCGCAAATCGCGAAATATTCTGGGACTGAAATATATTTATTATATCAAAATCCCAAAATATTCTGAGAATGGTGCCCAAAGGGTTGATATTTACAAAAGCTTCTCCATCGATTAATTTATTTTCGACTTTAGGAGGTTTAAAATTGGGTTCATAAAACTCACTCAAGAATTAAAAAAATCTGATTTTGTCAAGCATTTCCGTATGTTCACATATTCTGACATAAGATTTTCGAGCACAAAGCAGTTTTCTAGGTCAACATCTCATCATTGGCTTGCAGCATGAAGTCTTGCGTATTTTGGATGCTAGACTAGTCACTTTTTGCATGGATTTGTTTGTAGACAAGTAATTTTTTTGTCATAAGAGTGGAAACTTGCTTTTTTTTTATTGTATTGTATATTGATGCAGAATCCGATAATACCCTTATTCGTTAACTGTGTAAATTGATTTTTACCCTTTGTTTGTGCGTGTCTAACACATGAAGATGCTTTTCCATGAAGAGCTGGTTGGTTATGATCTGAAGTATTACATTTTCCACTTATTGAAAAGGGTTACCTAGATATAACAACACGTTTACACAAACTTTTGTCTTTCTGAAATGTTTCTTTGGTGTTTTATACTCTTGAATTTCGTTTTCTGTTTTGTCTTCAGCAATCTGTAAAATATCTAAGATTAATGGTCCTGTAGCAGCCCACTTTAATAATGCTAATGCATTATCCAAAATTTCAACAACAACCCCATCTATCTTTATTAGTTTGGTGTGCTGCTTGTGAGCTTGGTCTATTCCAATGTTCAAGAATACTCTGCTACTTTTTACTACAAAAGCATCTTGTGCAAACTTGAAAAATGCATCTGACTTCTAACCATTAAAAAAACTTTTTGTTCTACCAGTCCGTGCTTATTTTTGTTTTTTGGAAAAGTTCTATCCAGCCAACAATGTACTTGCTTCCCCAAAGCATAGCCTGCTAACAGTCTATGCTTTGGGGAAGCAAGTCATTACAGTCATTTTTCCAAGGGTTTAAACACTTAACTAGGTTACTGATTACTTTTCTGCAGTGGTACACCATTGATGCAGAATTAAAAGATTTGTATAATAAAGGCAATAAGACAGTTGAAGTTTTTGTTGTATTACTTCTATTTTATTAGAATAGAATGCTGCAAAAGATGTATCAATTTCTGGCGATTTCATCTTTTCCATTCTTTTGACAAATAAAGCAAATTTTCCAGTTGGTCGGTAATTCCTCAGTTAATCTTTTTTTTTTTGACATTTTGTTAGACAAAATATTTCATAATAAGCAAACAACGAAATCGTATAGTTAATACCCAATCGTATAGTTATTACCCAATCGTATAGTTATTTCCCAATTAAACAATATGAAAAACAAAAATCTTCCATTAAAATATCATAACATTTAAACAATTTATAATTATATCTTGTTAACAAAAAGTTGCTAAATATTCTTATAAAAACTATTTTATGGTTTTTATGCCCAAAGTTATGCTCAATGAATGGCTTTATCAAGCTTATTACTTAATAATTTTCATAATTTTCCTTTATAAAAGTTAATCAGTATACAATTTCCGTTCCAACGGTATAAAGTATGCCTAGATTTAGAGAAAATAAATTTTGTCTGAAAAAGTGCTGATGTCAGCATCCAAGTGACATTCAGAAATGTCTCTCTCAAATTTTCCAATTGGAATGTCATTCTGAACATGTTTCATGCTTCGATCACAATTTGAAGTAATGAAGTATAACCTGCGTCTTACAGCCCTCACTATCATAGGAAGCAGATTAAAATATATTTTCAAAAAAAAAAGCAAGCCAGTTATCTTTTATTTGAAATTTTAAAGCACAGTTTAAACTTCCAGACACTTGTTAATATTTTAATTTTGCAAAGAAAAGTTTGCAGATTTCAAAAACTTATTTTAAAGAATGATTTTTAAATGACATTCAGAAATCTATCTTCTAACCTTCACAAAAATCATTTTGTCCAAACAAAAAGATTGCTAAAATAAAACTTATACCAATAATTATTCCTAAAACATGGTCACCTATAAAAACTAAAATAAACAAGTGCTGCTCGTAAACAAGTGTCACATAAAAATTTCTGAGACCATGCAGTAGCAACTAAATCAAAAATAAAAAAATAAACTATCCAGTCAGTGTGAATAAACAAACAGATACATTACAAAACATACCAGAGACAGCGACTGTACAGAATTTAGAACCATACTTGCCAGCAGAAGAATCTTTACAATAATTAGGAAATTTGTTTTGAAAATGTGCTGCCATTATGCATTCCTGAGCGCTTAAAAAATGTGTCTCGCTATGGCGCAAGTGTTTCACTTTTCCAGCACTTTTATCATCTGGTATAAGATCAGTAAATATCCAACCAATCTGTTAAAGAATTAAAGAGATTAAACTAAATTAATTAAATTAAAGAAAAATTAGTTTAAAATTAATTTTTACAAAAATTAGATTTGCCAAGGTAATTTTTAATGCAGTGCTTTTTCTGTGAATAATTTTCTGACATACTTTTGATAGCTCTTTTTAAACATAACTTTTCTCTTTCTCAAAAACAAAATGCACCATTTCTATCCTGTTTACATTCATTTGTTAGTGAAACTTAATAAAATCCTTGGAAATTTATGCGATATCACTCTCAATTCATACTATATAACATTAATTCATCATTTCTCATTAGATGGCCTCAATTTAACGTAAATCTCTGATTCGATGCTTTGTCAGGGATTTTTTATCTGATACAGTGTAATAAAGCATTTAAATATATTTTTCTTTGTCTCAAAAAACAATGGAACAAACTGAAATTTCCAAGTGATTGAGCAGATGGATATTTAATGTGTTATAAATTATATGTGTAATAACCATCCTGTAAATGATCTCCTTTAATTGTATGTGTATCTGGAATAGTAACCACACGGATAGGGATTTTAATTAAATCTTCAGAATTTCAGTTAACGGACGCTATCTGAAGCCAATCTAAAATTACCAACCATATTTAATTTTTCTTTACTTTACTTTACTTATAAGTCTAGATGTGGCTAGAGGAGGAAATAACTAAAACTGAAAAAGTACCATATAGCTTATATATAGCAATACATCTACATCAGGCCATTTAGGAATGAATGACCTAATGATATTAAAAATTCTAATTCAAGAAAAAGTAACAACCCTTGCGATTTCTTGTATAGGCATAGTCAGTTAAAATATCTTGTTTATAACAATCATTCAACAACGGAACTCACGGGTGAAAAAAATTTCTAACCAAAAAAACGCCACAGAACTGTTAGACTTAAATGGTTCTCAGTCAAAATTTATTATTAAAAAAAAAAAAAAAGTTAAGGGAATATTGAAAAATGTACCTTTTAAGAGCCATGCAGATTCATACGAAAATAATAAAGTAAGTTTTCAAAAAAATATATATTGAAATCAAATTGGAAATCTGCTATGTGGGTACTAATCTTTTACCAAGTTTGGCTTTCGATGATCTCCTGTCATTATGCTAAATAATTAAAAAAAAAAATAAGAAAAAAATTTTTCATGAATATAAATTTTTATTTTGGAGCAGTTCAATCTATTAATACTTACAAGATAGTTGAAGTCAAAACATATTCAAAATTTACATTTGATAACATATATTTCATACCCTTCTTAGACCCATATGTGACGCTAAAATTTCCACTGCCTCTTCATTTGGATCATCTACAAGTTGCACATGGTCACGTGAGCTTTCCTAAAAAAAAAAAAATAAATAATAATATAATAAATTGTGACTCTTAAATCACAATCATCAATAATGATATTCTTAAAGTAATAACATGCATATTTTTGGCGTACATAAATAATTCAAGGTATTATCACAAAATTCAGGGTTTTTTTTACTAATTCAATTCTACAATTTAATCAAACTTGTTAGCTACATACACCCATGCTATTATAATATATAATTACAACATGTGTTAATAACCAGTTATTAAAACAGTTCACATAAATAAATTTACATTGAATATAACCTACTCCTTGTTTTTACACATTTTTTACACAGCTTGCACAGACAAAATTTAGGTATCCATTGTTTTAATTTTAATTTACACTCATTAACGGATCAACAATCTTTAATGTCATTTGGCAATATATTCCATATTATAGGACCAACGTATTTTAACAAAGACTTGCCATATACAACACTATTTCTATGTGGGATTTGGAAATCCATTTGTGAAAACAGACTTAACTCTTGGTTCCCCTTTTGTAAAAATACGTCGTTTACTATCAAATTTTTTTTTACCTTGTATAACACTAATGCTAAAATTCTAAGATTTTTATGATGGACTAAAACCGAACCATCAATTTCTAATAATTGCTTGAAGGATGATATATTATCATTATATACTAATCTTAATGGCCTTTCATGTATTCAATTTATCTTCTTACTCTATCTTCTCAATCCTGTCATTAAACATCCATACTAATGGACAATAAAATAATTGTAACTCTATAAATGATTTAAAAAGTACCCTTTTCTTTTTAAGTGACATATAGGAACAAACTCGATTTCATGCACTTAACTTCCTGCCTTTATACAGATATTTATAACATGATCATTAAACTATAAATTTACATCTATGTTTATGCCTAACAAATCCTGATTTCTACTTTCCCATACTTTAGAATTTCCTAAGGAAACTCAATGCTGTTGATGTTTAAATCCAGATATAATTAAGTTAAACCATCCCATAGCCAATTGAAAACAAAACAAGTAATTGTCATGTTCCAGCAAAAATGAAATAATTATGTTTTTCCATAAGTTACTAATAAGTACATATCATTTTAGTTAATTAAAGCTAACATGCATTACTACAAAGACATATATCGCTTCCCAGATACCTAGAGAGCAACATAATAACGCTTATTCACCAAAATAAAAAAGATCATTATTGACTTCTTATTCCTTTCATCAAAGACCAATTTGTCAGAACTCCTCAGGATCCCCTAAGAATTAAATATATGGTCCTTTTGAAAAAAAAAAACTTAGATTCAGCCATTAAAATTAACCTTGGTGCCCTGCGATTATCAGCATAAATACTGTCATGAGTCAGCATCTCCAAAGCAAATTGTTGTTTGCAAAAATAATGCTGGTCAATTTCGAGGGTCATATATAAGGTAAAAATAAAGAAATGACAATGACTAACTTGAGGTGGCTCATATATAGCTGCTACAGTTGCACGTATACCTAATGGTACATTATCATGTTTTTCGTATCGACCATATAAATAACCAATTCTCTAAAAGAAAAGAAACAGTTTATTAGACACTGTTTTTTATATTTATGGTAATATGCCGACCTGAATACGTAAAAAAAAAAAAAAAAAAAATGAGTAAGGAACAATTTGAGCAAAAGATGGACAAATTTCTGATCCAACATACTAAATTTTTCTTAAAAACAAGTTTGACATTATATGTATTTATTTGTATAAATACACTATTTATCACTATTTCAACACTATTTGCCAGTGACTATACGGTATACGGATCAAAAGACACCCTTCATGTTTAAAGAATCATGAAAACAAAACAAAACAAAAACAGATTCTAAGAAAACTTTTTAAAATATTATTTTTAAGATTAAAACAAACATAAAGCGAGCATGATTTGAAAACCATTTGGTGCTCTCATATTATGTGCATATCACTTCACACAAAATGTATACAAAAAAACAAGTACTTAACACAGGGGCTACTGAGTTTGGACAAAAGTCAGTTTGGACAAAAGTCAAAGATAAATTTTTCCTCTCCTTTTTATTCCGAGCTTCAATGGTCCATGTTCTTCAAATATTTTTATTTATTACTCTAAATTTATGTTTTCGATTGACTGTTTGTGCTCTTAAAGCTTAACATTTTTGTAACTGTTTATCTGAAAATTCAACAATGAGGGGGTGCTTATGTAAATTTTGCATGTAATGTAATGCCACATCAAATAATAATAAAAAAATTGAACGGAATTCAGAAAAAAAGTCACCATTTCACTACAAAAAATTACTTTACCATAGGGATAAGATAGGGATAAGAATTCCTGGTTTCTCAAATCAACTCAGCTAAATATCTAGTGATTTCCCAAATATTTTGTTTTCATAGCACTTTAGCCTTAGTAAGTTCGTAGTTTAAATTCTCAGTATAATACCATTTAAAGTAATGAATTTTTTGTTTCCACTTTAATTACGTTAAAACAGGTCTCAGTTCAATACTTCTATAGTGTGCAAACAATTTATTATACTTCTCAAGAAATAGGCCGTAATTTTAAAACTATAGGCGAAGAGAAAAAAAAAAGAAAAATAGAACAATAATGAAATTTAAATAGAATAACCTACTGATTAAAGACTTGCAACAGTCATTGCAAAATCTTGGAATTTAAGAGGAAGTAAAAAAAAAAAAAAAAAAAAAAAAAAAAAAAAAAAAAAAAAACAAAAAGAAATTCAAAAATAGTTGTTTTTTTCAACAAAAAAAGACAAGGTGTGCAGAACTTCAAGCAATTATTTTCAGAAAAAAGGAAAGAAAGCAATTTTAAGCTGTTTTAACACCAGAAAAACTCTAGAGGCATACAATATGCCCCAGACCCCTAGTTGAATTATAGAAAATTCTAGTGAGCTATTTTGACAGCTACCATTGCCCAAATTAATTTCCTAGATTAGCTCCTAGGAATCTAATAGCAATTTTAAATGACCAAAATGCAAAAGTTATCAAGAAAGTATTTTCTATTGACCTAATTTGACATATTTTTAAATTCGGATCGAAAAATGTTGTTTCTAGCCCTAAAATGACTATGATTTGAACCCTGGACCTGGTAACATTTTTAAAATGGAAAACATGCCTTAATTATTAGAAATAATATTTCCTAATATAACACAAAATTTCAGCACAACCAAAGTGTAACATTTTGAGCAAAGTCATCAAATACTGATAAATCAGGCCAGAAGCTCCAAATGAGAATTTTTAGCATGTGGCCATATTGCAAACATTTACCATCTATTGCGTTTTGGGTTACACAAAAATAATAATAAAAATGAATGGATCTTAAGAAATACATGAAAATAATGACTTCTGCCCTGTTATCCATATTCTAGCAAAAATATGAATTTTCAAGAAAATCTGGAAGATTTTTTGTTTTACATATAATTAAGGCAAACACAATTTGATTCGTTTTTACGGATCTTTTGTTGTTCACAGTAGAGTTGGTTGGCCGGTAAAAAAAACAATTACCAGTTTATGTGAAACAGATGAGTTTGAATAAAGGGAGGTTTTTGATTATGATAAAACTTTATTCAAACAATGAATAATAAGCACATCTTATCTTTTGATTCTTAACTAGCAGGAATAAAACCTTTAAATGGATGATACAAACCTGATGCCCAGTTGTTCTCCAATAATTCAAAAACCTATCCATCATAACTGGATTTTCAAACATAATATTATCAACGTGCCTGTATTTCTATAAATAAATTAAAAAGATATAAATTAAATCCAATAAGAAACAGTCAGTCAAACACAATATAAAAAGTAAAAATTTCCCAAAGAACAGGATAAATAGATTTAGTAAAATGAAATAATTTTTCATTGTTAGTTGTTTAAGAACCGAAAAAAGTCCACAATTTCACCAATAACTTGTTAATATTCATTCATTATATTATATATTATACATATTTAGTTATTATTTATTTTTCCCCAGATCTTAATAATTCATCCATCATCTAAGGGTAATTTCAAAAAAAAAAACAAATGTGAAATTGATATATTTTACAGTTTCATATAATTCAGAGTTAAAATTATGTTAAAAGTTGTTAAAGAGTTTATAATTGTCGCCTAAAAATTTTTATACGGTGTAAATTGGTAGTAATAGTTGGTTTGAGATATAAATTATGGATATTAGTGAAAATAAATAACATTTCTTACAAATGGTCATTTTTTTGTTCCTGTAAACTATTGCTGATTTGGTGGTTTTTTGTTAGATTTAAAACATTTCACAAAATATTTTGTTATCGAAACTTGATGTGAGTCATCATATATATTGCAAATAAAACAGACATTAAACACTTTAATTACTCAGTGTTAAACGGTAATATCCGAGAGATATGTGGGAAAAATGTAAACAGCCCTGAAGCAGATAATGAAATGACTCTCCACTCAAATATTATACAAACAATACGGAATGTAAAAGAACAGTTATACTCAGAAAGATGAAATCATACCTAATGTCACAGTTAATTTCGTGCTAGGAAATCGTGAAAACATAGAAAATATTCTAAAAGACGAAATAAAATGTTTGCAAGTTAAAAGAGTTGTGCATAGAAAACAATTTCTGTTACATAGGTAATGAAAAGATACATAATACACATCTTTGGAAAGATGGTAGATATCTTAACAAAAATGGTATTAAGATTTTTGCAAACAATATGATAGGCCTTTTAAAATCACTTATCAAAATGACAAGAAAAAAAAAAACTTATTTCCTTAATAAAACTTACATGAGCATAAATACTATTTGTCGTGAACATCGCACAAGTGATATGAGTTCTTGAATTTATACCTATTAGTTCAGAGAATGAATTTATCATCTCAGGTTTAAAAACGCTACAAAATCTCAAGTCAAATAAACCAAACAGCTATTTTATCTCATACATAAATATTAACTCCAGGGGTTAAAAAATAGGCGTACAAGCACACTACCGAACGGCATTTTGTTAGTATAGTATGAGTGGTTTCCTTAGTGACGTACGACATTGTACAAAAAATATTTTTTACTTACAATTTTTTTTAAGAAGAATATTTCGATTGTAAAATAATGTTTGTAAACGTTTCATAAAATTTTATGATATCTACCATCTCCTTATAATGTAATCTCTACTTGAAAGTATAAAAAATACTACACATATTTTGAGATAATCAAAAAATTAGCTCTAAATTTAATCGCGTACTTTACATCAAAGTTTAAGAAAAGAATCAGCAGAAGAAAGCAAATATGTTTATATACCTAAATTTATGTCCTCTGAATTTCATGGAGTTAATGACACTTAAAATGCAGTACGTTGAAGTGATAAAATCTTATTTAATTATCGACTACCATTTTGACCCCGAACCTGACAATACTAACTAGTAACTCATATGAGGTGAGAATAAAGCAAAACAAAGTGCACAAATAGTACTACTATAATGACGTCTTTTAGAAAGCATATTGTTTGATCTTTTTAGTTTTTTAATCAGTTCATCATATGGATTTACATGACAAATTCTCGTCAATCAAAATCTTTTATACTAGCTGAAGGATATAATTTTTTTCCATTTAATTTAACCTTCCAAGTTTCGGAATCTACTAGTTTTACAAAAAATTATGAATTTGGTTTTGCTTATATTCAGAAAAATATGGTTGGCGTTAAGCTAATTAGTAATACCCTTAAGACCATAATTAATCTTTTTACACAAGATTTTGATCAATTTATTAATGTATAAGAAGTTTGTGTCATCAGTAAAGTAATGCACAATAAAATTTTCAACAGAAAGGTTTAAATCATTAATATATATTAAAAACAAAAGGGTACCTAGGACTGAACCTTGGGGAACCCCAATTTCCTAAAGAGAAAAACCAGTTTTTTGGAATACCACGTGCACCATGACACCCTAGTTTTGAAACAAAGATATTATACCGCAAGCGAAATTGTTATTATCAACAGCATCTTGTATTTTTTCAGTTACGGTGGTGAGGGAATGAGAAGTCGAATGTTTAGCTCGAAAGCCAAACTGAAGACCAGTAAGTTATATATATTCAAGAAATTATTTGCAGCGGTTTCAAATTTTGACATTTACTAAAAGCAGAAAATTGGCTTCTGAACAGTTTTTAAAATGACATATTTCTGTAAGGAATTGCAATTAAGCCCTTTAGTTTACTAGGACTGTTGATAACCATGTGTAGTTACAGAAAAGGTGAAAATATAGATTTGAAATTAATCTGAATTTCTGTACACGACCACTGAAAACGGCCAAAAAATCAAAACGTACCAGTTTTAAAATCTAATTTAATCCATAACAAAAAGACACATTACCAAATATTTAAAGACGTCATTCATTTATTCAGCTTTATGCTATTTAATGCCTCCGCCCAATAAGAATTTTGTGTGATATTTTAATCATAATTATAAGGTTTAAACTTATCCATACATTACCAATTTTTACATTTAAAACGATCGTTATCGGTAAATAAATATTTACTTGCTTACTCATGCTAAATTTTTTGAAAACTTTATGTATCAACTCTATACTGTCATACTACAAAGTTCTGGTGGAATGTTTTTGATTATCACTGAATTAATTGCTGTCAAAGTTTTCTATTTTTCATATTTGAAATATAACTTCTTCCCAGCAATGACACAACTCACTTAGCAACCAACATTTTAAGTTTATATAGATCAGTTTTTATAATACCAAAACTATTATGATAATGAGAAATTACAATGTACCTATAAGCAACAATTTATAATAAAATCATCTTGTTCTGAGAAAATGTTCATGCCTATCTACTTAAGGGAATGCTTAGAATAAGATGTATTTACAAAACAAACCATGTTACAAATAAATGGGAAAAATCTTGAAATTACATCCCAAACAGAACTATTAAGGGTAATAATTGAACATAAACTTCTCTAAATACATTGAAAATATATGTAAAAGTGCAAATAATAAAGTTAGTCAAGTGTTCCATATGCGTAGAAGTATGAGCCTTATACAAATCAGGTCCACTGTAAATGCCTATATTCTTCCCTATTTTGCATACCATCCTCTTATCTGGATGTTTTGTTACAAAAAAGATAACAATAAAATAAATGAAGTTCACAAAAGAGCACTTGGAGCTGTCCGAGAAAACGTTTTCTCAGAATTTTGAGGGGCTACTTCAAACTGAAAACACTGTTAAGATTCATACTAAACACTTGCAGATTCAATTGACCGAGACCTATAAATCTCTTAATATTAAGAATCCCAAGATTGTCTGTGATTTCTTCGAACTGAAAGATAGACCTAACAATATAAGAGAACAAATGCTTTAAGAATTCCTCCTCCAAAAGCTATAAAATATGACACTAATTCTGTTATATTTAAAGCTAGTATACTCTAGAGTCTACTTCCAAATGAGTATAAATTGGCAAGTGTGGTTAAAAAATTTAAATCAAGTATTAAGAAATGGTCAGGGAACATATGAAAGTGTATTATCTGTAAGTAAGATTAAAATTAGAAGTATTATGACTACTTCTTCTTTCTTCTTCTTATACAGTTTTACGTCCAATTTCCATGCTGCATGGGTTAGAAGGGGTTATTTATGGCACTCTTCCATAACAATTTACCTTGTGCCAATGCCCTTGGAATCTCTTTCTACTTAAGGACATTTTTAACAATCTGTCCCTAAGTCATGTATAGGCCTACTCTTCCCACAGTTCCCATCTAAGTCTATTCATGATTTATTAACCCAGTCATCGTTATCCATTTTTTCAGCATTACCAAACCACCTTAATCTACTTTTTTGAAGTAGTAATCCAACACTTTCTAGAGAACATCCATTGGTTGTCTACCATGTAAAACAGCAACCCCAAAATATAACCTACACTGATAAACAGCCAGTGTACCTCCTATACCACTACAATACCTATGTACCCAAAGCTTACAATAATCACACTATTTTGAATTTCTACTAACACCTCTCCTACAAACTGAGCATGTGAATTTTCCTGATGGCCGAGGTGTTTCAATTCCTTTGCCACTTATCATCACTTTTGTCTTTGACATGTTGACCTTTAGTCCTTGAGATTCAATCCCTTCCTTCCATCATTAAATTTAAAATCAACTTGTCCATACTCTCTGCGATTAATACAAGATCATCTGCATACAATAATTCCCATGGGCACCCTACTTTAAATTCCTGTGATAAAGCTTCTAGAACCATTATGAAAAGCAAAGGGCTAAGAACAGATCCTTGATGAACACCAACCCCAACAAAAAATTCCTCACTAAAAGAACCATTTATTCTAACACGGCTTCTAGCATTTTCTAACATGGATTTCAAAACTGAGATAATCCATTCTTCAACTTCTAATTTCCTCATTGCCCACCATATCACCTCTTGTAGGAATCTATCAAAAGCCTTTTCTAAATCAATAAATCCAAAATACAATTTCTTATTTTCTAATTTATTTTTCTTTTTCAGATAATTTTCCTGATGCTGCCTAATTGCAAAAATTGCATCAATAGTACCCTTCCCTTTCATGAACACAAACTGGATAGCATCAATATTGATTCTTTCTCTGATTAGCCTCTTATTACCCTTCCCAAAACTTTCATCACCTGGTCAAGCAATTTCAGCCCTCTTTAATTGCCTCTCTCTAGAGCTTTCATTTATAGCTACTTACAATTGAACTAGTCTCCCAATCAGTTGGGATTACGCCTTCACTTATTATTGCGTTGGCTAAATCTATTAGCAAATCAATACCAGCCTCATCAGAGACCTTCAAAATTTCTGAAACTATTCCTGATGGCCAGGCAGCTTTCTTACTTTTCCTCTTATACATAGTGATTACCCAATCTCTCTCTATCTTCAAAGCTGGGCCAGCAATTGGTTCAGGCAGTGGCAATCCATTCCTATTCTATTCAAACTCTGTATTAAGGAGTCTATCATAATAGCTTTTCAATGCTTCTCTCTTAGACTGATCATCAAAAGCTAAATCACTTGCATCATCTCTAATACACTTTTCACCTAATATATCCTGATTTGTCCTGGTAATCTGCTTAGCAATTTCAAAAATCTCATTTCTTTCATCATCTCTTGCCAAAGGGTTTGGGAACCTTTTTTCCTCAACCCTTTTCTTTGATGCATATACTACTGACATCGCTTTCCTCTTTGCTTCAAGATATTGTTCTTTATCACCCCCTTTTTCCACTCTTTAAACAACCTTTTCTTCTCC
>JAUZNK010028053.1:0-19322 GCA_035046665.1 Euphysa ruthae
TCGAATTTCTAATGTACGAGGTATTTAAATTGCTAAACTCTCTCAATCCAAACTTTATGGCTGAAATTTTTAAAAACGAGGTAACTTCCTATAGCTCTAGGTCTGGTGGTGTCCTGATACCACCTAAAATTGACCACAATATCCGATTTAATAGTTTAAACTCACTTGACCTCCGTGCTAAATTAGCTAGGAACAAAGTACCTAAGCCTCTTAAAGTGTGCAAAAACATCATTACTTTTAAATTTGAAATTAAATATGTTGATATTTACTGCAAATGTAAGATCTGTGCCTAATTATAGATATATTTTCTTTTAACCCTTAATTTAGAATATTATTTAGTTTATATACTTTTACAATTGGATTTGATTAGTGTTTTTCACTAACGTTGTGATTTTTCCAATTTAAAATGAAGATTTTTACTTTACTTTTACTTTTTTTTTACTAGAATAATAATGGTAGGTGAAGCTGCGGATTGTAGAATTATTGAAGACCACTTCCCATCTTTTCTCTATGAATTGTTAACGTTAGCATGTAATAATGTTGTTTCATTGCTAGAGACTAAACCAATGATAAACAAAATAAATAATACTCAGATTAAAGTATTTAAAAGTTTGCTTCTCAAACCATATTTAGATAGTAGAGGTTGCATACCAGTTTTTTTTAGTTTTAGAAGATCAACACAACACAATTTGTTATTGTTACTTAAAAATATACTAAAAGAATATGGCTGGTTGACCGACTTGAAAACTAATCATTTTGACCTTCTTGATGATTGGTGTCTTGCTATAATAAACAGTATTTCTTCAAATAGTTCTATTTTAAGTACAAAATCATTAGCAAAGTTTAAAATATTAAGTAAAGTTACAAAGACGAACTGTTTCAATTGTTTTCAATCAGTGGCAGAAGAAACACAATCTTCGTCTCCAAAGAAAAAATCTGAAAATGACAGTGTAGACTTAATTGTAATTGATAGTGACAACGAAGAGTTAATATCATTTTGTGATGAGAATATCATAAAAGAGCGTAGTTTTGAATTGATACCTCTCACATCTGATGGGAAACTCAGTGAAGAATCATTTATTTCATTGATAAACAAAGATTGTAATGAAATAGATAAATATTGTGAGTGCTTACAGTTTGGAAGTTTGTCAGATAAAAATCTTTGTGCATTCATAACTAAATTATTAAATAATAGCATGTTTCCTAGTTTTGGTATAGTTTTGTACCAAGCATTTACTAAAAGAATACTGACAGCAAAAGCAAATATATCAAGGGCTTTATATACGCTGTTTATAGACATGCTACATTTAAATAACGACATCACCATCAGGCAGGTTGTTCCTGATATCATTCTTTTTAGAGATTTTGGGATTGTACAAAAAGATATTGTTTGCAAACTTATTACAGATGGATTTTTAAAGGCTGAAACCATTTCATGCATTATCAAAATAATTCTTGAAGAACCAAGAATGCATTTTAATCAATATCATTTATCTTTATTTCAATGTATGTTTGATCAAAATCCATATATTTCAAATGAAAATTTTTCTAAAATACTGAATGCTTTTGATAAAGACATGTTCAAAAGCAGTTTGAAACTGATCAAGTTTCTTATTACATTGATTGGAGCTTATCCAAGCGAGGCTGCTAGTAACAAAGATCTGCTTGAAAGTATCATCACTGGGAACACAACATTTTTGAGCAAGCATGCACAAACCACATTGCATGAGTTAACAACTTGTGACACCAGTTTAATTTTATTTTAAAAAACTTTCCTATTAGTTGTTGATAGAATGTAAATAAATAGATTATTCATTATTTTATTTGGTTGGTGTATTTTGCTGGTGAAATAAGTATTGCTATTTCCATTTAAAGACGAAATTGACTATACTATTTGCCACTAAACAATCTTAATGCCAATTTTTTCAAATTACTAAACAACCTTCACCAAAAAATCAAATTTACTATTGAAAATGAATTTAATAACCTTCTTTGACACATGTGTAACTTGCCAGGATAACAAGATAACAGGATAACTTTTTCTGTCAAAGTCTATCGTAAACGCAAACAGACCAATATCTAAATTTCAATTCCAGTAATTTAAAATCTGTTAAAAGCATAGCAAATTCCTTGTCTAAATTTGTCGAAGACTTAATCACGGATCTGAAAAACCTTGAAAACAATCACAAACATCTCAATACCATACTAACTGTGAATAACTATCCTACAAATTCTATTGCACACACAAAAAACAAAACTTTATACCACAAAATTCTTCAAAGTTAACAAATAAATATAGTTTTTTTTTTTTTTTGCAGAACTCCAATTAAAAAAAAATGTTAAAGAATTCACATCGGAACTTTCTATAATTTTTTTCTATAAACCTACATATACTCAAATTAAGAGAAGGCAAATAGCCCTTAAAGGGGTCCTCAACTATCTTAACATGTTTGAAAAAACTCATTCTGAAATTAAGTTTTTTGTTTTTTTTTTAATTAGGTTTTTTTTTTTTTTTTTTTTTTTTTTTGGTTTTGTAGATATGAAAATTAGCTTGAAGGTGAAAATTAGCTTGATAAAATCTCTGAGCTTAAGTTGGGTAACTAACTGAGCTATGGAAAATTTTAAGAATTAGCATTTCCAATATGAACTAATTTCAGATTCCAATCAACATTCAATATTTACTGAGTCATGTAAGCTAACTTTCATTTTAATTTTCAAAAGACATTGAATTTAATTTAAGCAAATGGATAGATTTTTGAGGAAACGAGAAGCATAGTACTCTATCTCTTAAGATCTATACATTGTGGCAAACATGTAAAAACGGTTTGGAATATCTTTAGCGTTTTTCATGCTCCCTATTTTAATATCAAAACTTTGGCTCATCTTCAGCTTCTATAAAACTAAATCTGTACATTCAAGTGTCTTACAAACTTTCAAAATGCTTCCAATAATCTTTTATTTTTGTCCTTAGTTTTAATATTATTTCCTGAAAAATGAAGTCACTACGCCTTATTGTTCTTCGCAGACCTTTTTACTTGTCACTAACTTACGCAAGAAAATTATCTCAATATCAAAACTTTATTCAAAAAGATACAGGTGAACTATATGATCAACACATAAAAACATCAAGCTTTCAAAAAGGTATTTTGACAATTGGATCAGCTTTTTCTGCATTGAACAACCCCTATCGAGGAGATATGGTCGCTACATTAGGCGAAACATCCGGTTATTCAACTTTGCAAAATCTGCGTTTGAAAATGCTCAATGATGACACTGGTTTTAAGATTTTAATGGAAAAACCTATATTGGATAGTGAGGTTTTGAATGTTGAAAAACTTTTACAGTACCCAGAGAATTCACTAGGGTATTATTATGCACACTTTATGCATGGTGAAAGTATTAGTAGTGATACTCGTGATCCAGTTCGGTTTATTGATAATGCTGAACTCGCTTACGTCATGAAACGATATCGCCAAATTCACGATTTATGTCATGTCATATTAGGATTTTCTGTTAGCGTACCAGCTGAAATTGTTGTGAAGTGGTTTGAATGGTTTCATTTTGGCTTCCCTATGAATGGTTTAGCATCAATATTTGGTCCATTAGGTGTTTCCTGGGATGAACAGTCTCAAATACGTAAATATATTCCTTGGGCTGTATATACCGGTTCAAGTTCAAGATTGTTTCTTAATATTTATTTTGAGAAACTTCTAGAAAAAGATATTCATGAGTTGAGAATGGAATTAGGTATACATAAACCACCCAATGGAGATTTACATAATTATTGGTGTAGGTGAATTTTTTCCTCGAAATAATTTTTCAAAATATCTTGAGCAAAGGTAGATAATAATTTAAAAAAATATATGTTATGAATTATATATTTATTCTGGCAACGTTTCGGAAGACAATTGCTCCTGTTTTCAGTGAAATTACATTAGTAATTTAATGTTTAGATTCCTAATTATATATTGAAGAACAATCGTTACAAGGAATAGGATAGGTATCCTTTTATCCACACAAAAAACAACCTTCATCTAATGAGTAAATTGCTTTTCATTATAGTTCGCATAAAATGACTAATTGCAATCCACAAAATTATGAATAACTACTGCTAATCCCTACAGAAGTATTTTAGATCCTACTAGTATCAAATGGTTGTCTACATTCTGCAAGATTATGAAAACCTAATTCTTATCGCTATGGAAGTATTTTTGATTTCAAAAAGATATAAACGCTGTCCATTGCATTTTGTAATATTGTCAAAAAGTTAATTGGTGTCCATTAAATTTGGCAGTAAATACCGCTGATGCCTACGGAAGTATTTTTGATCCTACTGAAAATCTATATAAACTCTAAAAATTTATTTGTAGTTTGCCTTGAAAACGTCTCCCCAAACGTAGCCAGGATAAACACATAACTCACAACATGTTTTAGAAATTTTTAACTACTGATTAGAATGACAAATCAAAAAATATATTTCAAAACTTGGTTGATTTTCTACAAGGTATTGACAATCTGTTGTTTTAAAAATCAACCCTTTTCTTGGTTGTTTTAAAAATCAACCTTTTTTTCTTTAATTAAAGCAATTTAGAAATATAATTTATTTGTACGCTTAACAATAACTTCTGTCAAAAAGTGTTTGTGTAATTGCGTGTTTTTACAGTTTATCAAACTAGTTATTTAAATAATTTCATTTGAGCGGGGTTTGTAATGTTTCTCCTCTCACTTAAAAGCAGAGATTATAATTCTATATAAACTGATTTTTGATACAAGCCAATGCTTATTGATACCTCTATATAGCATTTTTTTCTTTTTCTTAGGAAATTTATGATATCCATTTAAATTTTTTTCATAGTTAAGAAATTTTCATACGGTTCCGAGTTTTACAGAGGTTTGGTTGGAAACATGTTTTGTTAATTTTCATATTTTTTCTAATAGTTGTTTCTCATAATTATATTTATTAATCATATTGATAATTTGGTACTTTTATCATGATTGTTTTGTTATATAAACTTTCACAAATTTGATATTAATATAAACTTTCTCATCTCCATTTGTTTTCCAGTCATCAATTTTAATTTGAAACAGTTCTTTTGGTCTTTCTGAGATTCTATATTGTTGGTTAAAAGGGAAAATGGGTGATGATTTCAGATCTTAAATAAATATTTTTTAAATATTGGATTTTACTCTTTTTCTGGAACTGGGAAAAAGCATCTTGCTCTTATTCTTCAAGAAATCAAATTATTTAGGTTATTGAAAAATTTCTTATTTGTGATTTAATCTATTTGAATGTAAAATAACTGTTTTGCTAATTTGGGTTTTCAGCGTCTTTTATCAAATTAAAACTATGCATCTAAATTATTTACCTGTAAACTATTTATCTGTGAATGTGGTATATGAATATCTCTATAGCTGTCCCTGGGCCTATCAATTAAATTTTATATAAAATGGATTGTTATTAAACTTTTCATTGAACCCATGAACTGATCTAGTTGAAAACGTTAGCAGTTTGTTTATAGTATGGTTTGGATTTTACACTGATAACACCATATTTTTTTGAGTAGTGGATTATTTTCTGAGGCCTGGGACTGAATTATGTATAGACTATTGAAATTTTTTTGTTTATTTCTAAGTAATTATTTATATTTATGGCAGACAAAGTTGAGGTTAAACTTCTATTCTTTGCGAAAAGTGCCGAAATTGTAGGCAAGACTGAAGATATTCTTACAATTACAGGTTTAGAAATAACTTTAGCAAATTTCATAATATTAATCGAAGAAAAATACCCGCCTCTAAAAATTCTTCAGCGGAATTTCATTTTGGCGTTAAATTTAGAATATATAACAGAAAGCGATATTGTTTTCAAGATCAAATCTGGTGATGAGTTTGCTATAATACCTCCTATCAGTGGTGGATAAATATAATACTAAATTTGTTAGAATTTGTTGAATATGATAGAAATGACAAAAGATATAAAAATTATATTGTCTCGTGAAAAATTAAATTCTTCAGAAGCTTTAGATTATGTAACTCTACCCACCACTGGTGGAACTTCTTGTTTCATTGGAACCACACGAAATAATTTCAAAGGTAAACAAGTTATCACTTTATTCTATGAAGCCTACGAAAAAATGGCTGAAAAGGAAATTGAGAAGGTATGTTTAGAAGCAAAGAAAAAGTTTAATGTTATTAGAATTTGTATACTTCATCGTTTAGGAGAAGTTTCTGTGACAGAAGCAAGTGTTGTTATAGCTTGTTCTTCGGAACATAGACACAATGCTATAAAAGCTACTGAATATTTGATTGATGAACTTAAGGCTAGAGTACCAATATGGAAAAAAGAAATCTATTTTGAAGGAGACTCTCTGTGGAAAGAAAACAAAGAAGTTTTTTGGAAAAAAAACTCACCAAGCTAGATTAATTTATAAACTTTCAAGAATGCAAAAAGAATCCTATAAGTTTACTCATTTATTTGTAAAACTTTCTTAGCAACATAAACTTTCTTAGCAACATAAACTTTCTTAGCAACATAAACTTTCTTAGCAACATAAACTTTCTTAGCAACATAAATTTTCTTAGCAACATAAACTTTCTTAGCAACATAAACTTTCTTAGCAACATAAACCCCAGTTTAGAAAAGTTTTAGAAAATGCCTTAGAAAATTGCTCATCATTTCAATCAATGACCCGGCTCAATTTTTCCCAGGTTGTTTTTTTACTGGCTTATTCTAAACTCATAAATCTTATTATCTAGGGTTAGACTCAACACTTACAATTATTTTTTTAGAATTTCTTTAGCACAACTGATGGCATTTGCTCAGTTAATACTTATTTTATTAGATAGAATATGTAGTATTCATTCATGATTTTTTATATCTATAAATATTTATTTCAAATTTGTATTGAATATATGTGTTTATTTCAAAAGTATTTGTGTTTTTCAACTCAGGCATTAATAATTAAAAAGATATAAAATGCATGTCATGAGTTATAAAATTTTATTGAGCGACGTTTCAGGAGTCATGCTGCTCCTATCATCAGGCCTGATATAGATATAACTCATGACATGCGTTTTATATCTTTTTAATTATATGTGTTTATATTGATATGGTGTCATGGTTTCCTAAGATTTCTTGTGGTTTTGTGTTTTGGTAGCTATTGTTTATCTAATAGGACAATATATTAATATTAATAGCTGTTAAATAATTGATTCCTATCAAAGATGAGTCATAATTTCTCTCATGTTTGTAAGTCAATACCTCCATCTTTGTAGTACCGCTCATATTCTTTGTAGTACCGCTCATATTATTTTTATTAAAATTTTGCACTATATTTATGATCATAAATTTTAAAGAATTGCAATATTTAGATATTTAAAAGAACTTTTTTTTTATTTATAAGCAAAACAAATATCAATGTTGTCATGATGCTTTCACTGAATTTTCACTGAATTTATTTCTTCAGAATAAGGAAATTTTAGTTAGTACTTCATTTGTGAAATTTTTATTTTGAGTCAAAAATGTAAAAATGGTTGGAAATTTCTTGTTTTTATAAATTTATAAATCAGCTTTCAAATGATAAAAACAGATTTTCCAAAATTTGTCTAATTTATCTCTCAAAATGATCATAATTTTTAATCATATTCCATAATTTTTTTTATCCATACTGTAAAGTTTTTTTGGTGAAAAAATTATATATTTTTTCTTGTCTAGAACTTA
The DNA here is from genome assembly GCA_035046665.1 of Euphysa ruthae. Lineage (NCBI taxonomy): Eukaryota > Metazoa > Cnidaria > Hydrozoa > Anthoathecata > Corymorphidae > Euphysa > Euphysa ruthae. The sequence continues at coordinate 7,718 of JAUZNK010028053.1, forward strand.
ACCCGATTTTTTAATAAATATAATATTTTTCTTAAAAATTCATTCTTTGCTTTCTTATAAAATTTTTGCACCAGGCGACAGTCCATTAATTCAAGAAGAATGATGTCTTAGTTTGATAAATATTTGTTGCAGTCTTCGTTAACAAAATTTTTCCATTGTTTGTTGGTAAAATTCTGTATTCAGAGGACCCTAATATCCTTTAACCCAAAGTGTCACCTGCTAAAGAGTCTTGTTTCTAGTGCCTAATGGATAACTATTTGTTTTTTAGAGAATTCAAAATTTTTTTTGTGTAACTCACTGTTTTAATGCGTAAAGTATCTTCATATCCCATTTTTGCTCTGTTTTACGGCCTGTGTTGCTCAAATTCCCTGTATTTGTTTTTACTTAATCCAGACAATATTTAAAAAACTAACTTTTGTAGTTATATGTGCATTGTTAGTTAGGAATCATCTTAAAAATTTCCTTTAGTGCAATGGTGAGATATGAACTGTCGCTTAGTTTTTACATCAAAATCTTTATTAATTGGATTTTCATAACCTTTATTTCTTTTGAATTCATAGGCAATTTACTTGTTTTGTAGGTTACTTTAATCCATTCATACATATCTATTACTTTTATGTATTTATTTTTTAAATAGAGAATTTCAGACTGGGTATCTTTCTCTCTTTTGTTTTACACATTTGTTGTGAAAGTTTTTTTTTTCTGAAAATTTTTGGTCATGTGGAAAGCTCAAAATTTTTGAAGGCATCTTTCGATCTGAAGTAAGCATTTCACCATAAACTGTTGAAAATATTTTAAGCTTTGGGTCAAAGATAAAATTTTCTTGATTTTTTTCAAGAAATTTTGTTCCAATTATATTTAACTTGTGAAAAAGGGCTTTGAAAGTTGAAAATAATATTCCCTCCTCGTATTATTTTTTAAAGAGGTGGACTCAATTAAAATATTATTTATAATTTTAGCATGTCTGAAATTTTAAGAATTTTATCAGGTTTTTAACTGAAGTCTCTTAATGGGTAAAGTTTGGTTTGTCTCAAAATTTGGTTTGGAAATTTGTAATTTAAAGATCAAAATTTATTTTAAATTTTGTCAAAATTTGTTAGTATTATATGTTAGTATTTTTTTAGATCAGTTTGTATGTTTGTAGATTTTCTTATGCACAAAATGTGTAAAATTTCTAACGGTGGTCAAGGTTTTCAAATTACATTTTATTGATAAAAACCAAAGCATTAACTTGTTTTTAGCTGCACTTGCTCATAATTCTTTCAAGGTTTGTACCCTATTGGGATGATATTTAGTATTATTGATTCTTAACGCCTGCTGTTAAAACCATTTTTGTAACTAATTTTTTCTCTTTCATGGGCATAAAAAAAGTGTGATTATGGTTTTTTGTTGTCTACCACTTTTATTTAAGGAATTTTTTAAAGTTTAGGAAACTTGCCATTATAATTATTATTTTTGATTACTTTACTGTCTATTGATTAATTAACTAGTGTTATTGCAGATGGAGACCTGCGTTTGTTAACTTTTGTTATTTTTTACGAAAATTTGGTGCAGTGGTTTAAGGAGCCGAACTATGGAGTCCATAGTGAAAAGATATGTGGTTCAAGTCCACTTGATGACTGCATTTACGGTGATACCACCATTTAATTTCAAGCAACATATTATAGCAGAATTTAGATGGTGTATGTCTGTCATCGTCCTACGTCCCAAATTTGTAATGTATGTATCTATAAAAAAAAATTCCAAAAATGCAGTATCATAAAAATATTTCCATATTAAATACGTATTTTCTGTTTAGAAACAATAAGCATGGTTTTGTATATGTTATATGAGCATGCAGCAGGTTATGCGATATTTAAGGTGAATTCTTCAGAAGATGTTGGTGCATTGCTTGCTGAAGTACAAGATGCTGTACTTGATCTTGAGCGGTTCGGAAGAATTGTTAAACTGGTTGCATTTATGCCATTTAAAACAGCTGCTAATGCATTGGAAAACATCAACGCTATATCTGAAGGTGTTGTTCATGAAGATTTAAAAGTTTTTCTTGAGAACAATGTGCCGGTTGGTAAAAAGAAAAAGAAAGTTGCTCTTGGAATTTCTGATCCAAAAATTGGATCAGCGATCCAGGAAAGTTGTAATATTTTTTGTGAGTATGATCCAGCAGTAAATGAGATTTCACGTGGAATTCGTTATCATTTCCACAAACTCATTCAAGGTTTATCTGCAGAGATGTCTGGAAAAGCTCAACTTGGTCTCGGTCATAGCTATTCTCGATCTAAAGTTAAATTCAACGTCCACAGAGTAGATAACATGATTATTCAAACAATTGCATTGGTTGATCAGCTAGACAAGGATATCAATACGTTTTCCATGAGAATACGCGAATGGTACTCATATCATTTTCCAGAGCTTGTGAAGATTGTAAATGATAATTTATTGTTTGCGAAAGTTGCATTTTATATCAAGTCTAGAAAGGACTTTACTGAAGAGAAACTTGAAGGTTTGGAAGAGATAGTTATGGATGAGGGGAAAGCCAAAGCGATTTATGATGCATCAAGAAGTTCTATGGGAATGGACATCTCACCTATTGATTTAATTAACATAGAAAGTTTTGCTACACGTGTAATTGGCCTGGTTGAGTATAGAAAGAAGCTGCATGATTATCTTGCAGCCAAGATGGGGCAAGTTGCGCCTAACCTCCAAGCCCTGATTGGTGATTTGGTAGGGGCTCGACTTATTGCACATGCTGGTAGTTTAACAAATCTAGCAAAGTATCCTGCATCTACTGTGCAGATCCTTGGAGCAGAGAAAGCTTTATTCCGAGCATTAAAAACAAAAGGTAACACACCGAAGTATGGACTTATTTTTCATTCTTCATTTATTGGTCGTGCTGGTGCAAAAAATAAAGGTCGTATTTCAAGATACTTGGCTAATAAGTGTTCTATTGCATCTAGAATTGATTGTTTTACAGAAACACCCAACTGTTTGTATGGTAAGAAATTGCATGAGCAAGTGGAAGATCGGCTTAAGTTCTATGAAACTGGTGAAGCTCCGATAAAGAATGCTGAAGCAATGGCTGAAGTCTTGGCAGAAGTTGCTGAACTGACAAAATCTCAGAAGAAGAAGAAAAAGAAGAATAAGAAAGCCAAAGAAGATGTTGAAGAAAAGGAAGAAGCTGGGGAAGACATAAATGCTGATAAAGAAAATATTTCTACTGTAAAGAAAAGCAAGAAACGCAAATTGGAAGAAGTTGAGTTTGATGAAGTTGTTGAAGAAGAGCCTAAATCTAAGAAGAAAAAGAAGAAATCGAAATCTGATGGAGTTTCAGAGGTTAATACAACAATTGATGAGCTTGTTGTAAAGAAGAAGAAGAAAAAGCAAAAGACATCAGAAGAATAAAATTTTAACATTACATAGAACCATATACATTGATGCAAATTTGAATATATTCATGGTAAAATATATGGGGAGCTGGAAATAATAAGAATTTTAACATTTTACGCATAGATATTCTTTTTATACAGTTTATTTTTTATCTTATTTTACCATTAAAAAGTCATGGATTACGATGTTAGTATTATTTGTGTCACCTTTTCAACAATGAATGAATGAAAGAATGAATGAATGAATGGAATGAATGAATGGAGTTTACACATTTCTTTGTGTTTTGTTTGCTTCAAATAATTTGTGTTCAGATAAAAACTTTTTCTGGGAAATTACATAAAAATTAGTGAAAGACCATATTAATTTATTCTTGTTTATTTTGTTAAAATTTTAATTAACCCCTTGAACTTTTTTTACATAACACGGCGTTGTAACCTTATGTAAATGAGCCCTAAATAATGGCATTTTCTATAGGTATTTTAGTCAGAAACAGCTGTGCTGTATTTCTATTAAAAAATTAAATTAAAATGTTTACACTTTAGTTTATTTTTCAGATGCTGCATGTCATAATATTTTACATCTTTGTTTTTATCCACTATTTCTGTCAATATTGGTCTAAATAGATATTCAGTAAAAGAAAAATATTTTTTTCCCTTGGTCCAGGTTGAAAAATTGTCAAATTTGGTTTGAAAATTACACTACATTATGTTTGGTATTTGAAAAAAAATATTTTTGATAATTTTGGCTTGTCATATGCTTTGAAAATTTCATCAGGTAATTTTGTTGAAAATTTGACGTAAGTTACTATTGATTTCAATTTGTTTATGGTAAGTAAGTCATTTGGTGATAAACAAGTGATTTGTCTATTAATTAGTCAATGAGTGTTTGATTTTCATTACCTAAATTAGGTAACTAAGTAATATGGTATTTTATATTTAATATTTTTTTTTTACCATTTTTAAAATTTTGAACCATATTTTTTGGCACTATTTTTAAAATACTTTTGTGCTCAATCAGGCAAATATAGTTTGAAAATCATGTCTTATTATTTTCCTGAAACTTTGAGATTTTTATTAATTAGTTTCATGAGGTATTAGACAATTTTTTTTTCTTATGTTGCCACCTACTGAATTTACTAGCTGAAGCATTGTTAGAAAATGAGTTAAATTCAGCTAAAAAATCACATTTTTTCTTTCTGTTATTTTTTTATACAGGTTTTTATTTTGCAGCTTGTTTGTTCCACAGAGTAGGCCTTCTCAGTCCTTTGAATTTACCCATTTTCATATATCAGTCAGTTTGTATATCTATTTCTGATCATCAATATTTTTTCACTCTGTTTGTTATTTCTAAAAAAAATTCATAAAAACAATAAGATAATGAGAGAAATGAGAAATATCTTGGAAAGTATTCATTGGAATTTTCTGTCGAACCTAGGGGCATATTTACTAAACACTTCAAGTTTACATAGATTTTGTGAAAGCCTCGTTTGGTCTTTATCATTACATGCTAAATATTCTTTCTTATGTTTTGGGTCTCTTGTTTTAGTCTAAAAATGATATTTGTCATAAATATCCTTAAACTCGCACTTCTAATATGCTGAAAAATATAACAAAGTAAAACAATTTTAGCGAAAACGAAACTAGGTTACATTTTTAAAGTTTTGAAGCCAAAAAAAAATATATTTCTTTAATTTTTGAATATTTTGAATAGATTTTAGTGATTTACTGCTTGGTTAATATTTCCCTTTTGATGACTTAAAAACAAAATATTAAACTATCAGAGTTTGAATGTTTATGAGATTAATATATTTCAAGTTATGTATTTTATTTTTAAATGTTAAAATAAAGCAGTCCCTCGCTTTTTTGAAACACAAGGTCAGTAAGGCTTAACTAGCTAAGCCTCTCAGCAAAAAAATATAAACTAGTTTTAGCATTTTCTCAAATATTTGCAATATAGACAATCACTTCTTGTTTTTAAGAAAAAAATCAGAAATATATTAGCGACGTTAGATAATGTGTAAGATCATTTCTGATTGATTTCTGATTTTAGCATAATTAAATCAATTAAAAGCAAACACTCAAACTCTAATAGTTTATACAAATAATTTGCACAATAGTACTTAGTGATAAGGTCAGAGACCTTCTTCAAGTTGTTTCTTTTTCCTTATACTATTGCTTATATGTTAGTATTTAAGATGAATGATATATATTTATAAAGATTTTTATCAAGTTTCTATTATCTATACGTATAAGCAAGGAAATGATAGTAATAATGAAAATAATTACAATAATGTATTTAGAAAAGGACTAGTATTTCACATATCTTTAATCTTAAAGATTTTGATGTTTCTAAAACCGTAGAATTAATGAAGGCTTAGTTTATTTTCAAATAGTGAAATGGATTGGATCACCGAGAAAAATCAGGATTGGGAGTGTGATGTATCTCAAAATGAGCTTGCATTCAAACTTTTTGGAGACAAAACCTCACAAAAACTCAAAAAAGATGTTAAATTCATTACTAAAGCAAATAAAAATAAGGAATCAAAAATTATTGTATCTCAACATAAAATAATAGATGATTCAACAAATGATCCTGCAAATAATAATAAAAAACGTAAGGTCTTGCAACAGGCTGATTTGCAAGCAAAGAAGAAGAAGAAATATAACCAGAAAATAACATTTAATGACTTAAAATCTTCAGGTAAACATCAAAGTACTGAAAATTTTATTGAACAAAGTAATGCGAAAGTTGGTAGCTTTATTTCTGATTCAGTAGCGCATTATAAGACAGACAATCTAAAAGATACTCTAGAAACTATTACTGAAAATATCGAGAGTAGCATTGGTGCAATAGATAAAAAAAATTTTCGAGAACTTGATGTGGAAATGGAAGGTAGTGACCAAAATTTTCATTTTAGAAAAAACAATGATGAGAGTCAAACACAAGAAAGTTACAAATTACATACAGAAAATTTAAATTCTCAAGAAACTAATTTGCAAATATTAAAAGGAGGAAATCATAAAACTACCATTGGTATTCCTTCTGAACAAACTAGTAATAAAAAATCTGAAAATCCATTAAAAATTAATTCTATAGACTGCAAAGACAATAAATTAAGTAAAAATAAGAAGAAGAAGAAGAAGAAAAAAACATTAAAAAAGTTCAGCAATACAAATGAGCAAATAAGTGATAAAAATGACAATGATACTAATCAAAATCCCTTAGACATTACAGGCGTATCTTTCGATAGTCAAGAAAATGATAATTCCATAATTTCATCAAATATTCTTGGAGTCCAAGCTTCTCAACTTGAGTCTAAATATAATAAATTTCAAGCCAAATTGAATCGTAAACTCGAAGGTGGACATTTTCGCTGGATAAACGAACAGTTGTATTCAATTCATAGTTCAAAAGCTGCAAAATTATTTGAATCATTTCAACTATTTGAACTTTATCACAATGGGTTCACTTCACAAGTGAAGTTTTGGCCACAAAACCCTGTTGATCTCATGATAAAGTTCATTAAAGAAAGGTTTAATATTTGAAATTTAAAAACAGTAACTGTTTTTTTATGTTATTATCTTTTCTATCAATATAGGGTTTAGGAATAGCTCCAAAATTTTTATTCTCCTTTTTTTTTTTCAAAAAATACAGAATGACTATGTTTCTGAAAATTTGCAGGGCAGGTCATAACCATGTATATTATGCATTGATTTGGTTTGAATTTACCATTGATTTAAAGAAATTTTTATTGGACTGCCAGTTAATCCAACAACATCCTGTAGATACACCCATGTCCTTATTTCATATGTCCTTTCGCCATTTTTTCTCCAAAACCATTCGTCTTTTTTTTTTTCTGAAATTTTGTATGAGTCATAATGGAAAGCGTGTGAGTTTTTGTTTTCGAGAAATACTTTCGTTTTTTGTTACTGAGCTTTGTTATTGAGCCTCAGTTTGCCCTAACACCAACCTTCAAATGGTAATAAAGGAACTAAGTCCTTTTATTTTCAGGTCATATTCTAGAAGAAACTTTCTGAATCGAGTCAACTTTTCTGTCTAGATACAAATATGGTATTTGCTCCATGCTCCTTGGTAATTTTAATGTTATAACTAAGGTCACCACATTCTGCTTGCCTAAAGTCATTTAGACAGTTTTTTTTCTTAAATTTGCTCAATGAGTCTTTTGGTTAATATTATACCCTCTAGAAACTCTTCTATTCACTTGAAAAAAAGTCAAGGGTTATACTTATTAGTTAAAAAAGATCATTGAAAACCTAGGCATATATACTAACATTAATTTCTCCATCAATGCTCATTTAAGAAACCTACTATTAAAAGATTTTTAATGAGTTTCCTAAATAAAATTAGATAGATGTTAGTGACATTTTGGAAATTTTTGGCTGTTATTATTTTTTTAGTGGAGATGATCTTGTAATTGGAGATTTTGGTTGTGGTGATGCAAAAATTGCTTCATGTGTTTCAAATACAGTTTATTCATTTGATCTTGTTGCTGTAAATAACAAAGTAACACCATGTGACATGAAAAAGGTATGCATTGCTTATTTATGAATTTGAACGTTATGCATCAAATATTTGATGATTAAATAGAAATAGCCTCTTGTGCCTTGAAATAGGGGAAATCCCTTATTTCAAATTGCACCTCTGGCTTGAATAAGGTGACTTTTTTCATCCTCCGTTTGAAAGTCTTTTTAAATAGATGTTTTGGATAACCCTTAAAAATTTATTGATTATTGATTTCTTGCTCAAATTTTTTATGGTTTGTAGTATATAACACAGGAACTATTTACATACCAGTGAAATATGATATTTTTAAACTAAAAGAAAATTACACATTTTTTGGATTATTTTTTAGATATAATAAATTAAGCTTAAACTATCATTTAATCAAATATAATAAAGTAATAATAAAGCTGTTAAACAAAGAATCCTGATCAAGAATACAAAAACAAGCAAATAAATATAACAAATAAGGAATTTATGAATCAAATTTTTCAACTCTCATATCTCGTATCATAAGGTTTGAAAGATGAAAATATATAGAAAAAATAATATTCCACCTGTCTGGTCTACTCATTACCCATTTCGTAGTATCATTTTGTTAACTTATTAAGTTGTTTTAACGACGTACCAACAATATAAGCGTTTTTTGTTGTTAAGATTTTGGTAAGCAGATCTGAGGGACTGAATTATAGCAATTATCTTACTAAAACTCTTATTTGAATATATTTCGATGAAGTGTAACGCAATCAATCCTGATTTATCAGTTATAGTTTTTGTTAAAACTTTCTCCCAATAAATTGTTGCTTTCAGCTTTCAGAATAAGACTTTAACTTATGTTTTAAAGTTTCTGTTGAAATTACAATCTACTTCTTCACAAACAATCCAATTCCATATGATGCTAATAACTGTAAAATGCTAAACCCTTGGGATTGTTGGAACCTGCTTCTAATCATAAATATTTGCCACAACTTTGTTTCATACAATTAATTTTTATTAGTTTTTGATACGCTGAAGATTTACAGGGCTTATTTTGTAATTGCAGTTATATGAGATTTTTCATTTTTTTTCAATGTTGATAGTGAACCAGTCATGAAGTAAAGGTGACCTTCTCACCATATTGTTAGTCTTTTAAACTGATAAGATCAGTCACAAGTTGAAAAATACCTATTTCTACCTTAAAACAAAGATTTTCAAAGATAATAGAAAGGCTTGTATGGTCTTCTAAACAATCATGTAGATCTATATCAACGGCAGTATATTAATTTGGTTTTGCTTTGTTAATTTTATTTACATAATTAATTTAAATAAATGAGCAGCGTCAGCTTGAATGCTGTAATTTTTCATATCCATACTGTTATATTTAGTAAATTACTATCTACTTTCGTTATTTATTCCAATGCTTCTATCACAAAAAAATATGTTAAAAGTCATAGCATAATAGTTTACCTTTGTCTTGGTCTTCATAACGAATAGTAAAATTCTAGTCAAAAATATTAAATTTAGGAGGTAATAATTATTCTGTTGAAATTATTTCCTATTTTTTGAACATTTTTTTTTTTTTTATAAGAAAGGATTGAGTAAATATATGTGTTTTGAATGCGTCAGTTTCGATGTAACTTTAAATTCCTCCTAATTATTAAATTGAGAAAACTTTCTAGTGTGGTTGGAACTTCATGAAAGTTTTCTGACTTTGCATAAAATTTACTCAAAATTTTTTTTTTTTTTTTTTAATAGGTACCTTTGCCTAGTGACACCCTTGATATTGCTGTATTCTGCTTATCTCTTATGGGAACAAATATTGAAGACTTTATAAGAGAAGGGCGTCGTGTGCTGAAAATGGGGTTAGTGAGGAGATAACTTTGTTTGTTACAATGCATATGGTTTGTCTATTCTTAAAAAGGCACGTCCCTTTTGATACGGAGGGCATTTTTTATCCTTACCTGATAATCCGTAAATGTCTAATCATACTTTATTACAGGTGTTATAGCAATTTTTAAAAATCTCAATTTCTGTTTGTGAATTTAACTATGGTGACCGTGAAGCCTTTAATATAGGATAAATCTTTTATCAATTTACAACTGATGATGAACGAAGTCTTGTATCATAGTAATCGTTTGCAAGCTAATATGAATTGTTTTCTGTACAAAGAAATGCACTTTAAAGTAAGCTACCTACGGAATATTAGGTTTTTTTTTAAAACAGTTGCTTTGGACTAATTTTCCCACATCTTCGAAGGTGACAGAGTCCCATTAATTCATCTATGCCATTTTAACCATGGAAATAACCTTATAACCCATTTAGGCACCTGCTGGAAAGTTCTCAACATACAAAAGTTAAATTTTGCTGAAATTTGTTTATTGTTATGATTATTTATTTTTCTATTTATTATTTTATTATTTATTGTATTCCCACCATTTGAAACTTTACCAGGTTCATACTTCAAGCGGAATAAAATTTCAAAATAGTATATTTGGATTTTCCTTGAGAAATTCTGATTTTGCCAAAAATTTTTGTTAGTAAATATTACTTCGGCAATTTTTTATTTGAGTTATATTTGAATTTCGGCTTTTTTACAAATTTTACGGTGCTTCAGGCCTAAAAACATATTAGATTTGGACCGAAAAGAAATTTTTTATCAAATTATTATATAGTTTTACTGCAATTTTGTATGATATTTAAAATATTATTTCTGATTATTATTGCATATCATATATATCAAAAAATTTTGCTCCTAAGCATCTGACCTCAAAGTATTTAGAATCTAAATATTCTATAATTATTCTCAAAAATTTTATTTTCGTCTTCTCGATTAATGAGAAAATAATTTTTAAAAATTTAGGTAAACGTTTAAACAGGTTTTATTTATAGAAATATGAAAGTGATGTTTTAAATATTGACTTAATGTTATTTAAACAAATTATATATTAAAACATCTTATATTGAGGTGCCAAGGAAAAATAAGACTAGATATTTTTTTTCTAAACTTCTTCGTTACTAGGTTTGATTAAAAAATTAACCTCACCTTACCGATAAGAGATTATTTTATGGTGATGTTATATGTTAATTATTGTTGTTTTTTTTATGGAACACACTTTATTAATGCAGCCAATTTTGTAATTAAAAGTAAAAATTAAAAATAAAAGTATTTCTACAGACCCAAGTATTATTAATTTACTAGCTGTATACTCGCCAAGATTTGGCTAATTAATGCATATAGCATTTAAGAAGAAATCTTAAAATGTAAAAATTTTAAGGATTCAATTATTAAAATGTGGGCCAAGCACCAAAACAAATAGTTTTTCGAACTAATTTATTATAGAAGGGCCCATTGGTTTGGTTCTGGTGTACTTGACAACGTATAGTAAAATTTGCTATTTTCAGAAGAGAAAGCGTAAAAAAAATTTGAAGGACCGGACATCGATCCACGTATCTCTCGCATGCTAAGTGAGTGCTCTACCTTTGAAATAGACCTTCTTTAAAGTGCACGTTTAAAAAAAACTATTATTTTATGATATCGAGAGTTTTCAGTTGATGAAAACTTCACCATATATAAATTCGACAAAGTTGTTGATGTATCTAACTATGAACCAGGAAAGTATGTAGCTTGTGTCTATGATGACGTTTGGCACATCGGATTAGTGTTAGAATGTTCTGATGAAAATCAAGATTGCAACGTTAAATTCATGACCAGAAATGATTT
>JAUZNK010028064.1:0-10587 GCA_035046665.1 Euphysa ruthae
TCTTTCGACAGCTTGTGAAATCATTGATTTAAGACCCATGGCTGAAGTGTCTTGTGGCGATTCCACCGAAAGAAACTAGATTGAAGGTAATCTTGACAATTAAAAAAAAATATATATATATATCAGGCATGTTGCTAGTCAGGTTAAAAAATTTCCATGCATTTTAAATCAATCTGTAATTTCTTCCCACCCCCTGATTGGCGGTCTTATATTTAGCATAAAATAGACACAGATATAAATAAGAAAATAAACACACACTTGCCATTTTTTAAAGAATGAGGACATATATAGCTTCCTGTTCAATGGTAGCTTTATCAGTACTTCTGTCAGTTAAAAGCGAGATGTACCTGCATTCATTTAAGTCAGTCAAAAACTCTGACCTCATCTTATCTGCAATAACGTCAATCATTTCAGCAATCGCCCTATCATTCCTATATTTTAGGCTCATAGTATCGCCGCTCATTTCTTGAAGAATAATCAGGTCATTTGCATCACTGTAAAGTTTTTTGTTTTTTGCTATATAATATGCTGTTCTAAAGCGAGAGTTTAAAATTTTTTTGACGACTTCTGCCGTTCCCATAATACCCTTTCCTATAATTGTTTTTATGTTCTAAATACATTGCTCTTTTATGTGGCTCACCTTTAATGTGCTTTTGTAGTCCGTCCTTTTTCATACTTTTTGTTCCTGTAATCCATGCTTCGTTGAAACCATGGACATGATTAATATTCAATAAATACGTCTTACATAGTTTAGAATTTATTCGAAATACTTCGCCACAAACAACTTCTTTATCTAATTTAACTTCCAATTCAGTTTCCCATTTTAAAACCGTCTTTAATTTAACCATAGTAAAAAAAAATTTTTATAAATTCAAAATTAAGTTTCTTTATGATATCTTCATAAGATTAAACAAACACATTTAACTATAGAAGATTTGAAAAGAAAAAATTTACATGTGGCTGCGTATTTAAAAACGGCTTGTATGATAAATATAAACAATAGGTAATTATGGAATCGTAACCATTTTTTCAAATTGTTCTTTGACTAATGATTAATAGTAAAAAGTAACACCGCAAAGGAAATGCGATGTTTTGGAATACAAATTAATTTTGTTGCTTATTTCTTTAGCTTCGCAATTATAGATTTTGAATGGGAAAATGGCTCCACATTTTTTCCTATTTAGGAAAATTGCTTCGCAATTTGCAGTTGCGAAGCTGAGAATTCGAACCCTGAGATGCCAAAATTTGGCAATTTTGCCAAGTTCTTTATTTCGGACTTTTACTCTGAAGTCATTGTATTGATTCACAAGGGCTTATGAAGTGTTAAGAATTGCTTTTATGATGTGATCCGGGTAATATTCCATTGACACTTCCACTCGTACAAACACTAGATTGGAAAACAGTATCTTCAAATCCACTGATCTCCAATGACCTGTTTGTAACTGAAAATCAGAAGTTATAAATCTGAGGTTATAAAAAATATGTAATGGTACGTCTTGATTCCTTTATCTTTTTTCATATATTTTTCATAGGTTTGGGGTGTAAAATTCTGTACCATGTGCCATTAATTCATGAACCCAAAACGGCTTACTTTCTTGTGGTACACCCTGTTATGTGAAACTTGTGTTAATCAATTATAATCCATACAAAATTAAGCCAACTGTGTTGCTTAATTTAGTCAAAACTTGTGTAGGCAATAAATACAGAGTCTAAAATCCTAAAAAAGTTAACATACAATTCATAACGGAAAGCCAAGGTAATACAAAAATATTTCACACGTTTATCGGCACAAAGCAGTCAAACAATGAAAGTGAAACGGCCATTTTTACTAACTTTAAAGTTTTCTTTGATAAAATGAAAACTTCCTAGGTGGATAACAACTTGACTTTTTGCATCAATGTCATTCCAAATAAACTTTGAAGACGTTTGTATCAGCCTCAACGTCCAAAATTATATTCGTATAAGGCATATCTACTGATGCTGCCAATGACTGGAGATACTGCAGGTGCTTCTGAATGGGCGCAAACTCTGTGACCTTTGTTAAGTAAGATTGGTGGTAAGTAGTTTTCCAATGTTTTAATGGTTCTCTCATTCTGGAAGCGATTCTCCCTTACTTTTAAAAGCCAACCAGTGAAGTTTGGTACAACCTGATCATGCAAGTTCCATTTTCTTAATTATGGCCACAAAACACATCGATGAAAACTTTCATGGGGAATATGTAGTCGAAATGGCACATTCAAACTTAGGTGGTTCTTGATTCTTGTCAATTATAAGTAATGGAGTATTGATTTGGTTGTCTAGTGTTATCTTTGCACGTTTGCTGTGACAGTGATATCTTGATTGGTGTTGTTTGGTAACTCATCACTTGATTCTTAAAATGCTATTAAATGGGTTGTATGGATAGATCCTCCTCCTTTTTGACACTCCACGTCTACATAACAATTATCCACCCAGAAATACGTAAGAACTGTCTCATTCTGAACAGGTACAACAGGAAGAATGTAACGAAAGCATAAGAGTTGATTAAATGATTGACATTTTCATTTTTGGACTAAAGAGACTGGTTTAGAACAGTTTCACAGAATCGGGTGCCTCAATTTCCCCCATCTCCTTCATCTTTGGCGGCCAGCTCAACTTAGGTAGGTCATTGAAATACTCGGTGATATCTGCTCGCATCACTGAAGCTACTTCCACAATGGAAGATTTCTTGTCGACAGGTTGGTGAAGCCCATTATCAAATACTGATTGGCTGATGACTATTTCGGTAGTATTAGCTTTTGCAGTTACAAACAGCAATTGTGACGGAAAGTTTAGGTCTATGATTTTTTTTTGCTCCTGTACCTGCAATCGCCACAATTACCATTGAAACTGCTTTTTCTCTATTCCAGATTATTTACTGTTTAACAGCGACAAAATCACCATTTTCGTAAGTTTGGGATGGTGGTTCCTGAAAAAAAGAATGTTTTAACAAGCTTGCTTTACAAATAATATGACTGCCAAACTAAATTAAATTACCACTTCTTTATTTTTAGTTTTTATTGTCACATAATTTACAATTCACAACAAAGACTCATTTGACACTGTAACCTGTATAGTAGGAGAATTTTACAATACAAACATTAAGGGAAAGACTGAACATTTATATCAAAGTAAAATAAAGATATTTCTTAAATAAATTTATTTGGGTTTTATATTAATTATATAGATCAAAATAAGTCTTATATTTTAAAGAAGTAATTCTTTAATCGTTTATTTTATTGTATTTCAACGTGGAATTCAGTATTAATAAGACGGATTTTATTTTCTTTCATAATTCTTTTGTAGGATGTTCATTATCCTTCTATGTTTAGCCTCTCATGAACTTTTTGTAGCAGTGGGAGTGTGTCTTGAGTTATTTTGCGATTAATCATACTTCTTTGGTTTCCTTGAACCATTTGGCTTTATTGGCAAAAGCAGCAGCTTTAATGGCTCAACAACATCTGCTGTTGTAATCAGTGTAGACATAACTTTATTTCCTTTGATTTTTACACTAATCTTCTTACAAAAATAACATTCATCTGGAAACAACCATACTAAATCCATATTTGATGATGACCCAGCTGATGAGCAAGAACTACTCCAACTATTGGCTTGCTTTTTGTGATGCTAACCAAAATTTCATATAAAAGTTAATATCTTATAGCATGGATCACTGTTTATACCATGCAGATTAGTACCAATGATTTCTGTTATCTTTTGCATTGTTCATAATGCTTGTTGTTATTTATAGGCTGCTTCTCATGTTCACTTTTCGCATGTCTTATTTTATCTTCATTTCAGTTTACTTATATCTTTCAAGGGACTGTATGATAATTTTATTTTATACTAACACTGTAGTTCAAAAACAGAACATTTTATTTTATACAAAATCTTCAATATTATGTCTTCATTTTCAAAGAAAACACTCAAATCCGAATATTGTTTTTGTGATTTATTTTTAATCGAAACACTTTGTAAGAGTGGCGAGAAAGTAACAAAAAAGAGGCTTTCCACAAAAATGCTACAAAATGCAGAAAAATATAGCAAAATTTTGCAACTAACAATTTTTCAATACCATTTCCAGCGTTGGTGCACTACAATTGTGGAAAGTTTCATGTATTTACAATGAACATAACACAAGTTATTGATTGTTCCTTTTTTTTTTTTTTTTTGAATTTACAGGGGGGTGTGGGTCCCATTGAAGGGCTATAACTGTGGAATGCCAAATCCCCAGACCACCCACCACCCATTTGTGTAACCGCAATGATGTATCTAACTCGTGAGCATAATTAGAATTTTTCCCTAAAAAGCTGGTACCTTGCTCAAAATTCACCTGGTCTTTATATGGTCCAGAAATCTTATCGTTTATGAACATTGAGAGAAAGATTTTTGTTTTAGAAATGGCTTGTTTGAAAAGTCGACACATCTGCTAGAAAATTGTGAGAAAAATGAGTGTGCAATAATAGAAAACTGCTCGCGTTTTTTTCATAGAATTTGAGAGGAAAACTTTTCAGACCGAATCTCAAAAAACGGCCTCTAAGATGAAAGTTAAGATTTACAAGAGTTTATGGATGGTTGTAATACACTAAAGTCTGTTTTAAAGAATTGGAATCTTTAAAACATTTCCATAATTTTCTAAAAATACATTGGATTGGGTGGTTTTGCCATGCAGATAAATAAACTAGTCTTATATAATTTGTGAAAACAATTAGGAGTTTCCCCCACCTAAAACTGATGAAATTCTTTGGAGAACATTTTCAATGAAATTTAAGCAGATTACATGGAAAAACAAAAATTATCAAAATTATTTAGGTTTTGTTTACGAGTGGAATTTAAATATACAAAACTATATTTTGCCTCAAAATCATGACCTTATTTTATTTACAAAACATTTTTTCTTTCTCTGGTTTGTGCACTTCTGTGCTTTAAGTGTTTAAAATGCATGTCTTTTTTTTTCTTCTTTCTCTAGTTATTGCACTTCTACTTTTATGATTGAAGCTATGTCAATTGCTAATGCGTTCATTCGGTTAAAAGAACGATCTAATTCTGAGAGTGTAAGTATATAAATATATGAAATATTAATATTTATGCTCGTATATGGTTTTTTTACTGAGGTAAAAGATATTGCCTCTCTAAGTATTGTGTACTTCATCATTTGGTTCTGAATTCTAAATCATCAATTCTATTTTCCATCAATGGGATTATTAAAAACAGTAGTTTATTGAACAAATATATTGGCATACGATTGTGAATTAGTAAAAGGTTATAATGTCCTTCCAAACTAAGTAATGAAATTTCATGTGTTAAATTTTTTGTTGAAACAGAAAAATCTAACAAAAATAACCAGAGAATTTTTGACATCTCTACTACCAACTTCTTTTTATTATTACGCTTGGTCAGCAATTGGTCAGCCATCATGTGAATAATTACCAATATATTCAATTGTTTTGAAATCCATGAAAATATAAGCCAATCATCAGGAACATGCATATTCTCTTGGTGTTTTGAAAGAGTATAGCTATACACTATAATGTTTGAGTGGGTGTAAAAGTAATATAAATGTAA
Organism: Euphysa ruthae; assembly: GCA_035046665.1. Classification (NCBI taxonomy): domain Eukaryota; kingdom Metazoa; phylum Cnidaria; class Hydrozoa; order Anthoathecata; family Corymorphidae; genus Euphysa; species Euphysa ruthae. The sequence goes on from JAUZNK010028064.1 coordinate 5,584, forward strand.
TGCTTATAACTGTTCTAAATAACTTAATCATATTTATCTTGTCTTTTTTTTTCAACCATGGGGCAGCAATATGTGTAAATAAAGACGGTGTTTGCAAAATGATTTCTACAAAAACTCAGTAAATAAGTATATAAGCTTTAATATAAATTTATAATTCTATTTATGACAAAAAAAAATAATTTTAAGATCTAAGATCTACTGTTAATCATAAAATTTCTTCCAAAAGAAGAATATATTTCTGCATTTATGACCTGGGGTGACACAAGTTTTTTAGGGTTAGGCTTCTACTTTAAAGCGTGCTCCAACATTCTGGTTCAACCTCACTTTCACTATGTTTGTTCTGCCACAACAAATCAATTAAAATTTCATTGAAAAGTTCACAAAATAAATCAATAAGATTTTGTTTAAATATGAAGTCATGTCCATATTGGTACTGAGCATTATAGAGCCATAAATTAGTTTCCTGTTGATATGAGGTTTAATCAGGGTATTGCTGCACCTGCATTTAAATTCTGCTGTAGACCCATCTTAAATTACATGTCTGAAATCTTTAAAATTTCTGAAAATAGAAGAATCCCTCTATGCAACAGCCATCTAAAGGTAAGATACAGCTTTAAGAAGATCCGCCATGGCAAAAAATTTTCTTTCATCAAAAGGTCCTGTTATATGAAACAAGTTTTAAAACCAATTACAAACTATAATGTTTTTAAACATCAAGGAAACATTTTTTACCTCTCTGGATATAATTTGCAGACCTAGTTCACAGATCTAATAAATATAGATTATAATTCTGTATAAAACACTTTCTTTTCATTTTATTGTTTTTTTTTACTATTTTTAATTGGTTAAAAGCTCTGGACATGGGACTGCTCACTAAAGAAACTATGGAGCAATCAAATATAAGTTCATTGAATTTTCTCACAGGGGGAGTTATTGTTGCGTGCTCTATACTTTGTACTCTATTAAATTTATTTATTTCAAATGGTATTAAATTAATGCTTTTTCCTTTTTTAAGGTTAAAATTTATTGAGAAAACAGGACTTCTTTCATGTCAAAATAAATGAGTAGGAAATCTGTGTACGTAGGTACAGTAGGTCTTCAGCAAGCGTTTGATTTCGTTAATACCCTAATCTTCAGGTTTTGAGATAAGAAACTATCCGCGTGTGTTTTCGGTTAAAAAAACGCACATTATTTTGACAGAAAATCTCACTTCATCATGCTAAAATTATATTTTTACGAAACTCCATTGCTACATGTTTTTTTTGAAAATAAATTAATGTTCGCAATCCAGTAAGTCTCGTTTTACATTGTATGACAAATTTGATTATGGGAAATATCGAATCTCACATTTCCCGATTATTTATAATTTCAATGTACGCTTTAAGCATAGAGCAATTTAAATGAAATTTATTCGCTTTTTTTAGTTAATTAGTTAGTTAATAGACCATTCAAAACAATTTATAATGGAATTACCACAATTGCTGCATTTTTATAACCGAACAAGAATTTTGAGTTTCAGATAAAAACCTATTTTTTTCATGAGGAATTGCTCAAAGATAATATATTGGCCTCTCTAATACTGCCTGTGTTTCTTTTTAGTAAGTATATAAACCAGAAATTTATAGATTTGTTTTTCTTTATTACTGGTTGGAATTATAGAGATATCATTAGGTGGATATTAATTTGTTATAATATCTTTTATAAAAATAATTGAAAAAGCAATTGAGAAAAACATTATAATACTGAAATTCCCTCCTCGCATGACAGATAAACTGCAACCACTAGATGCTGGTTGTTTTGGACCAAATAAAATATAAAGTATTTCTCATAAGATTAAAAGTACTTTCTCAATTACATTTGTCTTATGCGTTTTAAGTAAATTAGTAGGTAAAATACAATGGTTCTTCATCCCTGAAAAAATAAACTCTAGAAGAACTCTATGTTAAACTTTACGTGCAGGTGTGGGAAGTAAAATACAATATAATACACATGGTGATAGCCATTTTACTATTAAATATCAATTAGATAGGTTATTATAGAAGCAAACAAGTGTGCAATATTAGCAGACTACGTGCATTTTCTCGTTACGAATTGTGGCTTTGAAAAAAACGCGAGCATTGTACGTTTTTTAGCTTCTGTGTGCGCGATTTTTCATAGAAATGGAGCATAAAAATTTGCAGGCAAAAACTTCAAAATAAACAACTCGGGAAGATTTATTTATTTTGAGTATAAATTCCTTTTATCAAATACATCACATATTTAGATGCGGGACTTAAATTGTTAGCTGATACAATTTTGTACTTTGTTGAATTAAAATTGGCTGAGAATATAATACCCGTTGAATATTTGGACTTAACTTTATTCAGTTTTTATGGGAAATTTTCCATCATGATAAAAACTTTTAATATATTGACACAGTGAATGGCGTGTTTGAGTGAATGATGTGTTTGGGTGGAATGATGTGTTTAAGTGGAATGATGTGTTTGAGTGGAATGATGTGTTTGGGTGGAATGATGTGTTTGAGTGGAATGATGTGTTTGAGTGGAATTACGTGTTTGAGTGGAATGATGTGTTTGAGTGGAATAATGTCTTTGAGTGGAATGATGTGTTTGAGTGGAATGATGTGTTTGAGTGGAATGATGTGTTTGAGTGGCATGATGTGTTTGGGTGGAATTATGTATTTATTCGTTGAAAAGGTATAGCGTAACATGTGATATAATATTGTATGTTATGTTGTTTGTACGTAGTGTAATGTGTATGTAATCTGTATAACATATCATGTTTTTTGTACAAAATGTAATGTGTACGTAACCTGTATAACATTTTGGTTGGGGTTCATAGATTATACATTAAACAGATTTACCAAAAGTCACTAAATTGTTTGTGACATTTTGTAATGTCATCTTAGTAATCACTGTTTACACTTAGTAATCATTGTTTACGCTTAGTAATCACTGTTTACACTTAGTAATCACTGCTTACACTTAATAATCACTGTTTAAACTTAGTAATAACTGTTTAGACTATCGAATCACTGTTTAGACTTTGTAATCACTGTTTAAACTTAGTAATCACTGTTTAGACTTAGTAATCACTGTTTACACTTAGTAATCACTTTTTACACTTAGTAATTACTGTTTACACTTAGTAATCACTGTTTATACTTAGCAATCACTGTTTACACTTAGTAATCACTGTTTACACTTATTATTCACTGTTTACATTTATTAATCACTGTTTACACTTAGTAATCACTGTTTACACCTAGTAATAACTGTTTAGACTTTGGAATCAATGTTTAGACTTAGTAATCACTGTTTAGACTTGGGAATCACTAATCAGCCTGATGATAGGAGCAGCATGACTCCTGAAACGTCGCTCAATGAAAATTTTATAACTCATGACAGACGTTTTATCTCTTAATTATTGTAATCACTGCTTATACTTAATAATCAATGCTTACGCCTAGTACTCGCTGTGTACACTTAGCAATTACTGTTTACTCTTATCAATCCCTGTTTAGACTTAGCAATCACTGTTAAAACTTCACAATCCATGTTTACTATGTTTTTACTGTTTACACTTATCATTCACTGTTTACACTTATCATTCACTGTTTACATTTATTAATCACTGCTTACACTTCGTAATTACTGTTAGCATTTAGTAATCACTGTTTATATTTAATAATATGTATAGTTTTAATTAGTAAGCACTGTTTACACTTAGTAGTATTGACTTTTTACACTTAATCACTATTTAAATTTAGTGATCAATACTTGATATCTGTGAGCGCCCACAGATGGTTGAAAAATCTCAATTTATTTTAGAAATAAGCATAGAAATGTATGTTTTTATTTTGCCTCAAAATTCTAGTGAAGGTGTGGTAGCTATGTAACTTGATTTAATCTAAATTCAGAGGTTTTCTAACAATATCTGATCATTTAATGTCTTTATAGAGTTTATGTGCAAAGTTCTTCTGGTTTATATTTATTAAGATTTTATGTTTTTGCAGTGTAACAAATTCTCTTGGAATAAAATGAGTTTTCACTAATTTTTTAAAAATTTACTTCAGTAAATTTTCACTAAAAGCTATTATTTTGTTTTTCTAGACAAATTCTGTAGCGTCAGATCAAGAAATATCACCGGTTGCTCAAACTGAAGAAATGCCTCTACTAATTAGTAAGTAATGCGAGATTTCTTGTCCTTTTTAAAATATTTGAAAAAAGAGAACTTACATTTGTAAAATTGTTTGCTAAAAAAAGTTAGTACGAATAAGAACTTTAGAACCAATGAGTAAACAACTGCGTTTACTCAAGATTAGTTGCTACTCAGAGAATATATTTCTACACATTTTGAAAGAATTTTGAAATGTTTTTTTTAAGGGCGACAAGAAACCTAGCATTGTGTTTTGACTTCACATTTCTGGAATGGGAGTGCGTGAACTTGAAATGGATTATATGCTAAATTTTTGCTTGCTAGTGTCGTAAAATTTAGGATAGAATATTTAGAGACAAGACTGGCATTTATCTGATTTAAGAATATATTTAGAAATGATTGGATATTTATAAACAAAATTATCATTTATTTGATGTAAGAGATTATTTTTTTAATGTTAGGAAAAAATGAAAATACAGCTAACTTAAATTTATGCCATCCATGGTAATAGACGGAAACATTTTAAAGCAAATATCATGGTATTTGTAGCTTTTTTCATTGGTGTATTGTACAACTCATCTTTTTTATTGCTTATCACTCATCTTTTTTAGTACTTACAACTCATCTTTTTCATTGCTTGCAACTCATCTTTTTTATTACTTTTCATTACTTCCAACTCATCTTTTTTATTTCTTCCATCTCCTCTTTTTTATTACTTACAGCTCATCTTTTTCATTGCTTACAACTCATCTTTTTTATTGCTTACAACTCATCTTTTTTATTACTTTTCATTACTTCCAACTCATCTTTTTTATTTCTTCCATCTCCTCTTTTTTATTACTTACA
>JAUZNK010028074.1:0-19320 GCA_035046665.1 Euphysa ruthae
CGTGCGTGCCTGCGTGAGTGCGTGCGTGTGTGTGTGTTATATTAAATAGTTTTAATGTTACTTTTTTAGAAATTGCATCCTTTGGATAAGGATATTAAAATGGCGACTGGATTAATAAATTCAGGAATGTCAAAAGAATGGATAAAAAAATTTCTTGAGAGTACTTCCACATTACAGGTGATTTTTGACGCTCTACATGTTTTGAAGTTACTGTTTTGCCTTTTCAAATAGCTGGCCTATCTATTTAGAATTTAATCTTCAAAAATACAGTTCCTTAATCTTTAAGTCCCGTCTAAAAGGTTGAGACAATAGTTATATTTCTGTTCCCACTAAATTTTTTTTGGTTGCGGCATTTTTCTGCAGGTCAATTTTTGTAAGAAAGAGGGTGGGCTTATTTGTGAAGGAATCACGGCAAAGCAGAAGCTGGAAATTTTTAATATCATAATTTTTTAAATATTTAGTAGGAATAGTAATACAATTATTCTCTTATAGATGGAGAGGGGTGGGGGAGTGGGGCCATATAGAATAGAGATAGGTGTATATACATATAAATATTGCAGAATTTTTTTAGTGTACGTAATTTGGCTTTACCTCATTTCCATAAAATTGTACAAAACATTCTGACTTTAGGCCCAAAGATTTTTTTTCCAAAAATTACTAACGAATATCTTTTAGACCATGTCTCAATCATTCTTGGGAGGCAATTTCTTCAAATATCGTGACAAATTTCCAATTTATCGATTATTTTAGTAGAATGAGCCAATCGGGTGATGGCTTTTGAATGTTAAATTCTTGTGAGTCCAGTTCCTTTTCAAATGAATATATATAAACCTTTCAATCAATCTTTATTTCCTTCGAAGATTTTCACTGTTCACTAGTCATTTTTTTTTTTTTGCTCTTTGTTAAGTTTAAGTTTTCTCAAGACTTTTCCTCTTAAATTTTTTGCATTTTTCATCTTGCTGTTGTATTCAAGTTTAAGCGTAGATGATTTTGTAGACGATATAATATCAAGATAAGGGATTGATTTTTTTGATGGCACAAAATTTGGTTGGAGGTTTAGTTAACTTTTTTGATTTTCTAGGACAAAAGAAGTTGTTTTAAATCTTTCTGAAACTGAAATCCAAGAAAATCAATGAAATTTACTAAACCTCAGACCAAGTTTTGTTTCATTAAAAAAATCAATCCTTTATCTTGATAATACATTGTCTACAAAATCATCTGAGAGAGCGAAAAAATGACGACCTGTCTAATAAACAGTGAAAGGCTTTAAATTAATTAAGTTAAATAAACTTTGATAGATATCCATTTGACAAAGGCATTGGATTCGCAAGAATTGAACATAATAAGGCTATAGAGAAACTTTGTACACAAATTGGAGAAACAAAAATTATCAAATCTGGGCCAACAAAAAGTTACACAGTAAAAATAAAAACTGAACTAACAAAGTTAAACAAAAAAGGTTGTTTTACAAAACAAGACTATGAAAATATATATTCAAATGATCCTATTCCACTGCGTATGTATGGTTTAGTCAAAATCTTGGTTGGTTTCTGAGGGGTAAATTCAGGTATCTTTTAATTATGTTATTCTATACCCTCTATCCCACTGGTAGAAGTAACTGAGGTTCTTCTAAGTCATCTAAACAATAACAATAATTTCAAAAATCAAACTAAATTAAGTAAGAAATCAGACTTTTTTTTGAGCTATGCTTGTTTCGGTGCTACTTTTGAAGGAATGATGAATTACGCGAAAAAGTTCTGGCCCAATAGGACTTTCGTTTATGATAGTCCTAGCAGAGTGTTTTCTTCAATTTCACGAAAATAAAGCAATAAACTTAGCATTAAGTAACAACCCACTGATTGGTCAAGTTAGATTCCCTAAAATTTGGCATGCCAAAAGATTCCTGACCACATTGAACAAACAACATCTGCCATACAATACACAGTAGAAGTGGAAAATATTAAACATTCATTAAGTTTTTTTTTTTAAATGTCACTGTTTTTAATGATAAAGAAATACACAGAAAAGAAATCATTACTTGTTTAATGTTCGCGATATGCAACAAAAATTATATAAATGAGGAAATTTGTAAAAATATTTGTTCAAAATGGTCAAAAAACAAAATTGCTTAAAATTTTAAAAGAAGTGAAACAAAAAAGATCATTAGCAAGAAATTAGCTTTTATCCTCTTGTCAAAACAATCTGAAAACTCTTTCTCTACCCACCTAAACCAAGAAAAATATTTAGAAAAGCAGGCTACAAAACCGTCTTTAAATATGATCCTAACCTCAAAACGTAGCAAAGAAAAATAAAACAAAACTTCTAAGTAACAATTACCCTGGTATATACTTAATCGAATGCCAATGTAAAAAAAATTATGTTGGCGGAACGAAAATGAAAATTAACACTTGCATGCAACAACAACGAAATTGACATCTGACAAGAAATCAGATCAATCAGCAATATAAACATACAAAACACTGCCAAAAGAAAATTATTTGGAGAATAACAAAAAATCTTAAATTAGAGGAAAACAGATTGGATAAGAAAGTTTGCAAAGCACTCGAAATCCAGTACCAACAACAATGTCCATGAATTGGTGGAATGGATCTGGATGAAACGTAAGATCTAAATTCAAAATTTTGGACGCCATTATTTGGTTATTTAACGTCAAAAAGGAAACCATTAAATTGTTGTTTAAAATTTCCAATCCAAGGATATATTCTCAATGCTCACAGTAATTTTTTTTTATTTACAGGGTCTGCTCCGTTATTACAAAGACTTGAACGATATTATGACACGTTTAGATATAAATAATGTAAAAAATACTGCTTTGTGTAAATCAAAACTAGTTGATGTTACGCTATCTAACATTTTTAATGGAGGTAAATATAAATATTTTTTTTTATACTTCAATCCAAACTCTGATATATTTGACTCATGTTTTGAGAAAAATTCCTTATATTAGATTAAATTTATTAGATTATATTAGCTGAATTAATGTTTTTGATAGCGTGGAGTGTGACACTACCTACATACTCCACTGTAAAAGTGATCAATTCGGCAAATTCAAGTAATACATCTGAATAACAAATTGAAATAGTGATTTATTTTACACTAGTTTTTAAGGTCGTCATTAATTTTTCATAAATCTTACTTCAATCTAACTTTTTTCATATTGTCAGAGGAAAAGTAATATACCCAATAACCCTTAGATTTCAATAATGCATGGCAAGAGGGTAGCACATTAGGCTTGCAATTTTCTAGTTCTGATATTATCTTTCATTTGATAAACTCTTCATCTATCACTTTGTTGTTGTGTTAAGATTGGAAATATGATGTAAGCCACCTTGCATATATAATTACACGACTCAAAAATTTTGATTTCGTATTAATAAAATTTTAATGAGGTACCATTTTAAGTTTTGTTATATTTGATTTTGTTAGACGTTACATGCTGTTATTAAGTTTCATGAAATGCGCTATTATCAAAACTCTTACTAAATAGATTTTATTTGTTATTTGATGCTTACTTGATCATGAAATGTTAGGATTACTTCAAAAGTAGCTTATTAGAGTACTGTTTATGATAGAAGCAATATGTTCTATGCTCACCATCTGAATAATTAAAATAATTAAAAATTTCGCGTATATTTAGTTTCTTGGAATAATCCTCGTTAAAAATATTTAGTACTAAGTTTTTTAAAAAAGTTCACGAAATTCAATATAGGTGAAAATTTGTAGTAGTCAATAAAATTACTTCTTATCTTACAGGTGAAGACAACATTTTAAAACTAGCCAGGAATCTTGGAGGCGGTTATTTTGTCGACTTGTTGTGGGCTACAGGACTCGCTGAAGAAATATTAGATTCTGAAGAAGAAATCACTTTTATCTTGCCTCTTGATCAATCATTTAGAACATTACCAGAACTCCTGCAAGAAAAATTAAAGGACAAATGTTATTTAAAGAAAGTGCTGAAGTATCACATTGTTAATGGGAAAAAAAGAAAATTGCTGATGAAAAATGGCCACGCTATGAAGTCGCAGCAGAGTGCGGAGCCTATTTATTATAATAAGTATGGTGAGGTAAGTATAATAAAATCCTGGTTAAGTAATTTTCTAAGAACAATAATTATAACAGCGGTTTTCTTTTAATTATAGTATAGTAAGCATAACAAAAACTTAGGGGAAAAGTTAAATATGTTCTATATGCTGTTTGCTTTCAATGTAATATATTTCCAAAAAATTTATCTATGACATTGTATGTATCAAAGGAAAAAATCCACCCACGTTTTTGTTGAAAATCGTTTCAATTTTATTAAATTAGGAAATGTCAATTTAGATTTCAAATTTGATAAACAGTTTTTAGCGAAATTAAATATTCTATAATATTTTATATTTGTTTTAATTATAATATTTCTGGTGTTTCAAAAAAAGAAAAAAAAATAGTTCTCTAATGAAGAATTCCTAAAAAGAATTTTACTTTTCATATATTTTTGATATTTTCAATATATTCTGGCTGAGCTGCTCATTAGAAATAAAATACGGTTATTCTTTTCTTAAGTGCTAAAACATGAAACCACTAGAATCCATCAGAAACCACCAGGAAACAATAAGAAATGAGCAATGAAACGAACAGGCTATTGTTTTTCAAAGTCGTTTGGCCTTGTGTTTTCATGCCTTTTGCCTTTTGATTTGTTCTGAAGATTATTAACTGTAATTCAGGCATTACGCATATGTGCAACAGTTTGTTTGATGAAGTGGATGTAAAAATAATTCCTGACTTGTTGTTCAGTTTGTATCCATCTATTCTTTGCTATATCGTCCAATGACAATGAGATATTCGATTACATTTCACATCAGTTTGTTAGTTATGAACTAGGTCAATCATATTTATTTTATGTTACAGTTTCTTGATACATTTCATAAAACTAATTTGGCTGTCAAAACAGCAGTGTGAATTTACAAGCATGACAAGTTTGCCATGTATGGCAAACAGCAAAAACACACTGGTAATGTATACTTACATTCCGTTATGGCTATTTGAAAAGTCACAACCTAATGTTTGAGTTTGGCGCCATCTCTATTCAAATAAAAACAAGGGAACAGCTCACTGACACCCAATTTACAAAAGTTAAATACATGGGTTGCAGATTTGAAGACATTTAATCCTTGTAATATATTTAAGGCAAATAATGTAAATTCTTTTTTTTAAATTGTTGTAGTGAATGTAAATACTACTTCTTTGAAAATTATGTGCTTCTTTCACTGTTGTTAAACTTCATATAGTACATTTTTCATTCCGAAGATAATACACGAAGTTCCTATTTCGAATTTGTCGTTTTATTTACAAATTTACATTCAGAATTAAAATTGCGTTTGAGAATTCTGATGGAATCAGCTTTTCATAAGTTCTCTTCTTAGAGCTTGTAAAAAATATTACACACATTCCCTTAATTTCTTTAAGGCTAAATCAATAGTCATTTGTCATTCGTTTTATTTTCGAGTAAGTTCGCAGTTAGACATTTTAATTTAGTTATCATTTGAGAAAGAACACAACAAAAAAATAAACGATGATTTATACTGCTATATTTAGATTTGCAATAAAGACCATTATCTTGCCAACTCTTTGGAAATAAAATACTTTTTGTTCTTTGAAAAAAGATTATGTTCTTTGCAATTTTTGATCAATCGGGACCTGATTTTTTTTCGAGTAAATTTGGTAATATTTACTGCAGAGACAGTATTTCATTTCAATTTTAGCAAACTCAACTGAGTTTTCTTATTACTGATCACATATTAATCTGATTATCACTAATTAATCTCACCGCAGCTCACCGCAGCTGTGTTATAAATATTATTTAAAAAGTAGCCAACGAGAGTTTAAAACAAAGGCCTGGTCGTTTCGCTGCTCGTTTCTGATTGTTTCCTGATAGTTTCTGGTCGTTTCTGATCGTTTCATGTCTTATCAAATAAGTATTTTTTTTTCTTATTTTTTAGATTTCGACTCTTAGTGGATCAAAGGTTATTGAATGGGACAACGAGGCTATGAGAGGACTTGTTCATTCAGTTAATCGTATAATGATACCTCCAGTTAATACTGTTTTAAAAGAACTTTCATTGGCTCCTGCCTACAGTATCTTCTACAAAATATTGTCCCAGCCTCTCATTCAAAAAGAAGCACGTGATAAAGGGCCATGTACGTATTTTGTCCCCAATAACAAAGTATTCGATATGAGTTACAATTTAACAAACATTAGCGAAATGCAGTTTTTTGTTCGACGCCATGTCGTATGTGGATTATATTTCGAAAGTTATTGGGACTCGCAGACTAGTGCAGAACTGACCAGCTTAAGTGGTGGTTCGTTCACGGTTAGTAAAGACGCAGATAAATTAAGCGCCAACGGGAAAGAAATATTATCGAAAGTTTTTGCAAGAGATGGAATTATTTATTTTATTGAAGGAATTTTTTAAATTATATAATTATATAAATTATATAAATTTCTTTAGATTTGTTTTAGATTTATTTTTAAAAAGTGCTAAGTTAGAAGTAAAAGGTAAATTATAGGAATTTCGGTTTATCTGAGTTTTATGGTGAGTTGAATTAAATAGATTGAGGCAAGAAAGTCACCATTTAAAATTTAAAAAATTAAATTGCCTTGATGGTCCATACTTCATGGACACACTTACAGATCTAGATATAATGTTGATAATTAGTTATGTTTTAGGCTAAACAAATTTGTATTGTTGGCAAAATAACATGTTTCACTCAATTAAGCATTCAGTAATTCTCCAGAATATACCGCTGGCTTATTTTAGTATGTCAATCTCATTCAAATCTTATAGATATTTGATTCAAGATTAGACCCTTTTTTGTGGGTAATTCGTTCAGCTTTATTGTCCTTGAGTTGACGTCTTTTTTACTTTTTCGTGTTTTCTCTTAGGTGACCAATTTTGCTGCCATTTTGTACAATTTCTTCACACCTGCTCAGTTATGGGATGGAGAAGAGTTAAAATTTTTCGGGGGAATTTAATATATATTCAGATATACCATTGAAACCCTAAAATTAAACGTGAAGAAATTTAATCGGAAACTTTCTTTTGCTTCTACGTCTTTGCACTTTCTTTATTATTTCCTTCGCCTTTAGTATTATATTTATATTTTTATTATATATATTTGCTTGTTATGTTCATGTAATATTTAAATACTTATAATTTTAATATTTTTTTATTGTTTCATAATAATATTTTCCCTATTAAATTTAGAAGAGACTAGGATACACATAACTTCACCTGCCTTTCTCTTTTTGCGTTAAAATAATAACCAAATTCACTAATGTCTTTCTAATTTTTAAAATTAAAAGGCTGGTGTTATGAATTGTTTCTCCAGAGGAATATTTTAAATCTAATTTATCAATGCAATATTTATTTGAATCTCACGAAAGCTGACAGCAATATTGTGAATTTCTTTGCAAGGCGATTTTGTTTAGATTTTCCTATATGGTGATAGTTTTAAGGCTATTATTTAAATTATATATTGTATATTTCATATTTTTATAAAGAAATAACATATTCTCAACATTTGTCTGCTCATCTTCGTTTTTTTACAATGCTCTTCAAAGATTTTTTTTCTTTCTCGCCATTCACAAAATTTCATACTCGTAAAAAGACAAAAAGACTTTTGAAATCATGCGGTTTTATATTGCAGAATGGGGGTGAAATTTCCAGAAGCTTAAACGTTTGTAGACCTTTTAAACTGATTTCTTTCCACAAAATGAAAAGGATTTATTTTTATTTTTTGTGGTTATTTTACTTCAATTATTTGGAATTAAGTTCAAACTGTAACTAATAAAAAGATTTTATTTTTGTTTTTTTTTTTAATTTTTCTTGATGACTTGTTTTTTAATGACGGTAAAGTTATTCTCCTGCTGTTAAATTCCACGCATGCTCTTCAAAAATACATAAAATATGTAATTCTAAGGCTTCCCGAAATTATCAGGAAGTTCAAAGTATTGAGGTAGAATAGTGCCTACTCTTTATCGAAGATTATTTAAGGGGGTATTACAGTAATAAAATTTTAGAAAACCGTATTTTTAAAAACTATTGTTTCTGCCTCTAACTATCGTAGAATCCAATTCCGAAGTTAAAAATCCCCTAAAACAAACTTGAGTGTCTCGAAATTACTTTTTTAAAATGTGCCTGAAAACTGATTTTTCAATTTTTACCCTAGCAACGGATTATTTATATCGTTGCTAAGGTTTTTTTGCCCAAAACATTAGCCTAAATAGTCTGTTTGTGGCTAGAACGTTATTTAAAAAAAGATAGTAGTCATATAAGACTTGTAATATGTGCTATTTCAAGCAATGACCTATGTTTTAAACCATGAGATCAAAAACGACTTGGTTGAAAAATTCTGGCTATTTTTATGGCTTGATATTTTAGTCAATTTTTTTGGTTCCTTTCATGGAGTTTTTTAAAACCACGATAAAATATATAAATAATAATATTATATAAATATAATAAAAATAAAATCGGAGGATCAAAGAGAAAACAGACTTCTAGTAGAGTGTATTCAAGCAAAAGGAAAAGATTCATAGGCATTAGATACACTAAAATTTCTTTTGCTGCATCAAATACTGAAACACCAAAAAATGTGAAACCAAAACGTTCAGAGTCTGGAAAAAAGTTACAATTCGATGGAGTGTTGCTCAGCTGACTTGTGATTTGGTCAACAGCTAAAAATTATGTGTGATAACCCAATTTATGAATGGAAATACATTTTTTGCATCACCGACTCAAAATGATGAAACATTCAGAAAAGGAAAAACCCCATTTGATATAAATAAAAGGTCGATGGAATCGAGAGCGGTATACTTTAAAATATTTATGCGCTCAATACAGAAAAGAAAGTTTTGATACTCCACATTTATTGGTGATAATAGTAGTTCCTACAACACTGTTGTCACATAACGGCTAAATCATATGGTGGTAATGTTTCTTTTAAAGAAGGAGAGTGTATCGGTCATGTGCAGAAGCGGGTCGATACACAACTGTGAAATCTAAAAAAACCACACAAAGGACTTTTAAGTGATGGTGAAAAACTAGGTGAAGCGGGAAAACTCACAGAACAAGTCATGCACACACTCCAAAACTGCTATGGCATAGTAATATGTCAAAATGGTGATAACTTATATGCGATGAAAAAATCTGTCGCCGCTGTTCGCTTCCACTCTTCGAAAAGTATTGAAAATGAAACAAGAAATTGCCTGCATGCAAAGAATTCCTGTTGCTGGAAAATCATCTTATAAAGAAAATAGTATGATACCAGCAGCTAATTGTGATTTGCTCGTACTAATGTACAAAAAGTTAGGATCCGACGACCTTCCAGAAAAGTGTTTTTATGGTAAGACACAGAATCCAAACGAGTCTTTGATAAAATTACTATAGAAGTACTTGTTGAGCTTTTTTCCTTTAACGGAGGAGAACGCTTTCTTATTAATTTGCTGGAAAATTTCGAGCTGCGCATTAATACAGTACTTTGTAAAACGGGATGGTATACGTGTAAAAAAATTTTGAAAAATAGTGTTCCACACTGGTAAAGTTATTAATGTCAAAAAAAGATATTAATGTCAATTATAAAAGGTTTTATTGATAAAAATGAAGAAGTAGAGGCTTAGTAAATGGTATGTTTTATTGGTATGTTTTTTACAAACTCTAATAGAACTATAGAATAATAATGAATATAATGACAATTTTTTTTTTTTTTTTTTTTACTTTTTTTGTCATGCTAATTGGCTGAAAAATTATTTTGGTTTAAAAACTTCAAATGTTTTAAATTTTTGAAATATTGATGCAAAATTTTAGTTTTTAGTATAAGTTGCAACTACGCTGGTAAGAAATCATACGCCAAAATTTCAAAAAAAAAAAAAAAATATTAAACGGTTTTCGAGAAAAACCCGCCGTTAGATTTTTATATTAATGGCCCAGAAATTTGTTATTTTCTGTTTTTGAGTAGGAATTTTTATTTTGAACGCATAAAATATTTAAAAACAGGTAAAAAAAAAAAAAATAATTAAATAAAAATTATTGCTGTAATGATAGAAAAGTAACAAATGACATAAATAAATAAAATTTTTGAACATGACAAAATAAAGAAATTTAGATGACGATATATGGAACATACTTACCAAAATGTTGGTGGCACCTTCCAAAATAAAGCAGTATAATTTACTTAAAATTAAAATTGAAGGACAATTTTATGTTTGTGTTCCATGTAACGAGACAAACGTATTTGAAATCAATAGTTATTTTATCTGTGCAATGCAGACTGAATTCCATGTGCATTCAAGTTATTTATGTTAATTTACATGTTTGCAAATCTTTCAAAAAAATTATACAAAAGGTCCTGCTCAGGCTGTAAGTAATGAACTTGGGCTGGATCTCATTCAGAGTCGCATAAAGATATTCCAAAAGTAAAAATAATATTGATTGTCGAATGAATGCTTTTGAAAAACGTGTTAGGTATCTCAAAATGTAAATATCGAAAAATAAAAGGAAATAGTTTCAATATTACTTATACATGTTTGACCCATGTATACGTATATTTGACTTAAAAATCGTCGTATAACATGGTGCAGTTAGAAACGGTATATATATGTTTTTTTTTTTTTTTTTTTTTTTTTTTAACCTTCACAATCAGAATTTTTAACCAATTGCAATGAAAGCAAACATTTTTTATAGTATAGTATAAAAAAATTTTTTCGCAAAAACATGTTTTTATTCCATTTGCAGCTTCAACTTATCCATTCAAAAAAATAAATGTGGCTTCTAATAAAACCGGCTTTTATTTATTTTTTAAAGAGAATTTGTGCGGCTTCTAATTAAGAAAATCTTTGGATTTTCGTCTTCCTCAAGTTGATTTTTTTTTTACAATTTCAAAATCATTGTCATCAACCAAGTTATAGTTTAGAGATTTATCACAGGGTGTTTGTTCTTCATTTAATGATTATGTCATAGTATAATTTATACTAAGATTTAATACAAACAGATAAACTTTTGGATTAATAAGTCAAATTAAATTAGATCAGCTTGCATGATGGGGATTTTGTAACATCTACTGGCTAATATGAAATTTGTCACGCACACCTAAATTAATTGCACTGAAGAAAGAAAATAATTGCCCCCACTTTTATCTTAAAACTCTTTTATAATATGCGTCCTGAAAAGTATTTGCATTGGTAGTAGACAACGACATAGAGGTAGACTAACAGGAATGGTAGCAATAAGCGCCTTAGGAAATAAAATATTGATGTTTTTTATTGGCAAATCGGTAAATTATCGCTGCTCCAAGGGAATTAAGAAAAAATTTAGAATGCAAAATAACTGACTTTCACGTATATCAAGAAATGCTTCGACTTTTTGTCTTCTAAGATATTTCGTAAACTAACTTTCTGGAATTGGTATAAAATAATATAAGTTAAATTCTTTAATTAAAACAATGCTTCTTACAACCGATATCTAAGAAATCGCTACAAGTTGGCCACTCATCTAGAATTCAAAGAATTTGAGAATTATTTTGAACCATGGCAGTTGTTCTTGCGGAAATCAAATAGGAAAACTTTCAGTAAATTTCTGCCACAAATTTTACTACTAAACTACAGAAAATACTATCTTTGTAGGGATGGGTTTAAATCACTCAATTGCAAAAACTTTTTATGAATCGATTTCTCGAAACCTGCAGAAAAATTAATGCATAGCTGCTTAAGGGAGGAGACCCTTCATAAATTTTCAATTTTTTAAAAAAAATATTTATAGCATTTTATATAGGAACATTATTTTAGATTTCGA
Source organism: Euphysa ruthae (assembly GCA_035046665.1). Classification (NCBI taxonomy): domain Eukaryota; kingdom Metazoa; phylum Cnidaria; class Hydrozoa; order Anthoathecata; family Corymorphidae; genus Euphysa; species Euphysa ruthae. The sequence goes on from JAUZNK010028074.1 coordinate 11,847, forward strand.
TTTTTCAAGCCTTTTTTAAAAATTCATTTTGGATTTGAAGATATCTAAGACATCCTGACAATAGTTGCTTGACAATTTACCTAGTAACGCCCCAGCAACAAGTTATACTTTTTCTAGAAGTCTCTAAATGGGTCACTATTTTACAGCTAAAGCAAATATCCTCTTTGCTCCCTCGCACGTTTTAGCTAGCTATACATCGAAACTACAAAAAATATTAAATTTCACTTTAATTTTCTGATATAAAAAGTGGTATTATGACTCCCAAAAATTCTACATCATTAAAAGACACCAAAAAAGATCGTGTAGAGCAGTCCATACATCGTTACAAAAAGAAGTAAGAATTTCTTAGGGCAAAAACTCTAACTACTGAAAATTTAAAAAATGCCGATGTTCTATCTTCAAAATCAGATAATGTAAAACAGTGTGTAATCTACAATTTCTATTTCTCTACTAACTATGTACAGAATATCATGTAGGTTTAACTCCCGTATCACGTGGTGAGTATGCGCATGAGTTCACAACACAACATCCCCTCGTTGCCCAAGTTGATTGTAGTTGTAGAGCTATGAAATTGAAAAGGAATATGTGCAGAATCAAAAGTTCATATCATAAGAAAGCTATACTTCTAATTAGCCTGAAAAGTCTATGTATATGTCTATTTATAGTTTTAATACTTTCTCCACTCTTCTAATGGTTTACGATACCGTTTTGGATATGTTTTAAGTTGCTGGTTTGATTCATTGTTTTGAAGTGGAATGGGTTCGTAAGTTGAATTATCTGTTTCGTTATTTGAATTGGGTAAAGTATTTTCGATTATTTCATCTTCCTCTTCCTTCACAGGAAAATTTGGCAGAGCTGTTGATTTTGGGAGTGGTTTAAAATGACGACTGTTGCGGGTAACTGAATGCTCTGTTTCTGGATTTGAGGCAGTGACCATTGAATGATTTTGTGTACTAAATTTTTTGACGGACAACCATTCCTCTAAGTTTACTGAATTTTCAAGAATTTGTAAGGACTTTTTTTCCGGGTCGCCATATTTTACTGAAGTGGAAGATAATTAATCCAAATGTACATACTTGTTTTATGATGTCAATTTCCTTAAATCTTTTAGATGAAAAAAATATTTATTCAAGTCATATACTTACAATGAGTCAAGCATTACTATTTCATACCCGGAGGATATCAGTTGAGAGATTTGCATAAAATCTACGACATGGACAGAGAATTACAAGATAGTTTACGGAAAGTCCCGAATTTGACATATATGGCGTTGCATCCAGGAAATGATAAACAAAACGTGTTATTAGCTCTCTTGCTTTATTTAATGAAACCACTGCACTGCATCTGCAAAAAAATGCTATTTGCCTGAAAGGAAAGGATATGTAAAGTTTTTTAGAAATTTTCTAAAAGTGGTTTACTGTTGCAAATTCCAAACAAAAATTTAATCCGAACTGTTTTCTGGAGACAAAAAAAAAATTTTATTTGGTATTAGCGAATTTTAGCGAAATGTGGAGCCAATCACCCGCTTTAAAACTAACAGCAAAAATGTCATCAGTTTTAACTTATCAATGACGGTTATGATTTTGTACTGACACGTCGATGTGAACTTTTGAACAAAGGTTTTCACAATACAGACAGATGAGTGCTGGTAGTTTTCTGGACAACTTAAGACGAATTAGAAACCAAGTTACAGAAAAAGACTATGGAAAGTATTCCTGATAGTGACAGTAGCGAAGTAGCGTTAACAACTGCTGATAACATAGCAAAAAAGTGCTGTGACTGCCAGGTTAAACTAACTGACAATATAAATGATACAGCTAACAACACATATTTTAATTATTTTAGTTATCTCGTGGTGACTTAATAATTCCATCGAAGATGCTTTCCGAGTTTATTTGTCGTTGTTTTGTCATCCTAGATTATACTGATAAAGACATCGAGGGTATTACCAGGAATATCTTTGAAACATCAATACATGTTTTATCTAATTTTTCCCCTAAAATATAATTTGCATACGAAACACATAATGTATGGGGTTTCAAGTTTGCCTCAAAGATTATAATTAATATCTTTTACAATAATAAACAAAAACTTTAGACATCAGACACTGTAAGCAGCGACGTAGTACACAGTTTTAAAAAAACAAAGAAATGAAAAGTACAAATATTGTTTTTAAATAAATTTTTATGAATATTTTTTTTGTATTTTACCTTGATTCTTGTCTTTATAAATATATCATACTCTATGTAATTTAATCTTCTATTATCTAAACCTCACCTCTGCCCCAGCATAAAAAGGGAACTGTAGGCCTACTTCCAGCTTTTGCAGTATATGCTAACTTACAAATTTAAATTAAAATTTGGCTGTAAGTAAAAGTAAGAGCTTTTTAGGTGCTACTTCAAAGATTATTTCTTCAAAGGCTGCCATGCATAATATCACATAGTTAGGCACCATTTTAGCACCTATAGTTTACTTCTGGATTGTTTAAATACCTGATTATTATTTTCAAAATGGTATTTTTGCCAACATATTTTGCTAACCCCATGGGTTTCTCCATAGATACAAATCAGTCCTTACATTCATTTAAAGATTTTCAAAATGCTTAAAAACTTTTTAATGTAGACCTGATCATGATAGAGGCCTACAATATCAATTGTGCCTAAAAGGGAACCTCCTGGAAGGGCAGAACGATCACACAACTTACTAAGGAGATAGTTTGTGTCCAACACATATGATCTTACTTCTTGAGCTTAGGTTTTGAGATAAAAGCCTAAAAAAGAGTAGAGATTCTCTGTATAATAATTTGTGTTAGATATCACAGGACGACCAGAAACGGTATGCAATCACTTATGAATTTTAGGAATTATTAAAGTCATACTTGCTTGTTCTAATCAGAAGATCTCTATTCTCCAGTTACTTATTCATGGATTATCTTGCCACTCAATTGAGGTTCACACTTTTTGAGTAATCTCTCTTCCTTACGTAAACACCCTAAACCCTCATCCAGCTTATTTATAACAATCGAAGGTCTTTTTTTTTTAAACATACAGAGTAGAATAACTAAGATTTCATTTACAAGTAGACTCAAATATTTTTCGATTCCCAACTGTAACTTAATCTATTTATTACAATCAATGTAAGAGCTGCAAAAAAACAATATATATATATATATATATATATATATTTGATTTACTAGGTTTTTGCTCAGGTTTATCAATTATCTAGCCTTTTTTCTGAAACACCCTCTTCGGAATTCTGCTCCAAGAATTTCTTTCCATGAATAAAATAATAAGCAGACTAAAATGGCAACTAGGACTGGATAATAAAATTTATAGTTCAATTATTTGACCTCAACACATTGCATAGGCGAGATTCATGTTGGCTATATTAGCATATTTCCTTTATTCTTCATAGACTTAATGAGTTTTTACGTAAATTGAGATGGTGAGTTAGACAATGAAATATTAAGTTTTATTCGTACTTAAAGTTTCATGACTATCTACAATTATTGGACTTACTGGAGAATGAAAATTTTTAAATTAATTATACGGAGTGCTTTATTTTCAATGGCGTGAACTCTTTTTGTTTGGAAACTTCAATTTTGTGCCCAAACTTGACACCCGTAGATTAAATGCGAGTTGACGAATGCATGGTATATGTTTATGAGAGTTTATCTACGTAATGTTGCGTTTTAGCTAACATTCCAACGTTTCTACTGGTTTTCTTTATAGTGGTAGTAATATAGGTGTTCCAATCTATATTTTCATCAAGAATAATGTAGTATTTACTAAGTTTTTAGTGGGTATTACTGGATGGAATTTTTAATCACTCATTCTGAAGTTAATATTTTTTGTAATATTATTATAGTTTGAACGAAAAAGTACGAGTGATGTCTTTGTTGTGTTTAAGGAAATTCTATTGGCTTATAACCAGATACAAAGATGTTTATGGTCATGATTTACTTGAGAATTTATTTTCTTCACAGATAAATTTATATTTAAAGTACTTGTATTTACGGCAAAATGAAAAACAGAAGAGTGGATTATAGAATTGTTTAAATCGTTGATATATATTAAAAACAACGGCTGCCCTAAAACAGACCCTTGTGGAACTCCATGATTTATGGTTATTGACTTTTTACTATTTATTGAAGCTTGTTGCGTCCTATTTGAAAGATATGTGTAAAACCGGCTTTTAGACTTCACCTGAAACTTGCAATAATCCATTTTTTTTTTTAGAAGATTGGAATATTCAACTGTGCCAAATGCCATTTTAGATCTATAAAGACACTTGCAGCATTTTTTCTAGAATCTAGGGACTCCAAGGTTTTTTCGGTTAGTTTGATTGTTTTATGGTTTGTAACGTGTTTCTTTCTGAACGCCAACTGATTAGTAAAAGTTATTTCATATCTTTCAAGGTGGTTGCTATAGAAAGAAAAATTTATTATTAATGATATTGAATTTTTTTTTAGGCCTATTTTATACAAAATTTCATCCGCTTTTGCCTGAAATGACTGATTTTTATCATTTTCCATCAGAAATTAGTCCTTTTTCATTGTTTCCGAACTCTAGTATAAAATCACGCCCTTCGTAAAATCACGCCCTTCGTAAAAGCAACCTTAGCAAGGCATCAATGCCTATAATTCTCCTCGGTATTCTATTATCCCGGTCTTTTTTTTGTTGTTGTTTTTAAAATTCTGTTCTTCAAATTATGCAACCTTCACGGAAAACTTCAACCATTTTAGTTTATAATGTTAGCTGTATCCATGGATGATTTTTGTTGTTTTGGTTTTTTTATATTTTTTGTGGTTTTCTTGCCTGTTATCCTTACTACTTCTTCTATTAGGGCTTGATAAAGCTTTGTTGTAATTTTAAACACATCATCATTTTATTTAGCCACTGTTTATAGCTAGCTAGATAGAAAATGTGGTAATGGCAAGCAAGAAATATAAAACGAAAACTAAACCAATTAAAAGACGTTTCGTGGAAACCAACATATTAAGGTACCCTTGAAGAGACAAAAAACTAACGATCCTGAATCCTTTCGAGGGCAAAAAAGTATTAACTGCTGAAAGCACGTATTCTTCTTCAGATGAAGAGGCTGATGATGATTATGTGTTCATTGATTTCAACATTCTTAATAGCATAATAGAGAAAATTAGATATTACCCTGATTGCGGTGAAAAAAAACAAACTCTTTTTTAACGGACGAACATGCATTACCTATGGGTTTTGCTCACAAGTTAAACTTTTATTGTGAAAAATATTTGTGGTGCACTGGCGTTTTACATCAAAGCAATGTTCTAATGCTGGCAATATCGTAGCTACCCAAGTAAGGCACAAATTTGAAGTTAATTTTCGAAGTGTTGCTTCCCTTCGGATAATTGGGAAAGGACACGAGGCTATAAAATCGTTCGCGCTTTGCATGAACATGCATTTTTTTGGTGAGCCATGTTATCGTAACATTAATGAAAAACTGTTCACAGCTTACGAGAAAGCAGTACAGAAAAGCATGAACAGGACTGCTGTAGCAGTCAAGCAAAAGCGTAATGAATGTATATCGGGTAAAAACATAACTTTTTCAAGTGTCGAGTATCCCTTCATGGTGTTTAGCAGAGAAGGGGTCATTCATTCTTCCACGGTGTGGTCACTGCTATTACTAATGGAATATGTGTTGACCGTCATATCTTGTCAAAGCATTGCAAGCAGTGTAGCATCTGGGAGAAAAAAAAAGCCTCAAACTATTATTTCAAGTGGAGCGCTGTCCATGTTTGCAATGCAAAACACGAAAATTCATCTGGTGCCATAGAGGGTGCAGAAGTGGTTGAGATATTCAGAAGTTCCATTGATAAATATGATCTTGTCTTGTCTATAATGAATATGTAGGTGATGGTGACACATCATCAGTCAAGGCGGTAGTCGATTCTAAGCCATATGATGATTCTTTGTATTTTTCCTCAAAAATTGGAATGTGTAGAGCATGTTCGGAAACGTCTTAGTATGCCCCTCCGAAACAAAGGAAAGAGTATAAAGGTATGAAAACCCAACTCTTAAGTAAACGTAAATTTACCAAGAAGGTAATAAATTCTATGCAAAAAAACTTTTATGGAATCGCAATCCGTCAGAACAGTGACAATATTTACCAGATGAAAAGGCTATACTTTTTCACTGTACTGAATTATCAGATCCCGAGTTACGTCTCCAAAAGTGTCCTTCAGATAAATTTAGCTTTTGTAAAGCCCCTCTTCGTTAATTTATCGGCGGTACTCAGAATTCGAACGAAGTGTTAAATAATACAATTTGGTCAAAATGTCCAAAGAATGTTTTTATACAGCGTCCGGTTTTAGAAATGGGTGTTAATGCGCGGTTTTGGATTATAACGATGGGTCAGTTGGTGTTTTGAAGCAATTTAAAGTTGACGCTGGTGCTGTTGGGAAAAACTAGCGGTTCACACTGATTTCGTTTCTGTAAATAATTCTACTAAAAAGTCATCTGGCCCTGGTAAGGAGAGAAGGAAGCAGCTGAGAAGTATTAAGAAAGGGTTTATAGACCAAGAAATTGATAATGAGAAATCAGATTGTTAGTTTGCAGGAGGTATCAAACTTTTATTTATTGACAATCTAGACTTTAGTTTTTAGTTTGCTTTTCTCTCATTTCAAAAATTTAATTTTTGGAGTAGTATTTATGCTATGGCTTTGAAATTTTCACCACTGATTCACATTGAATAGATTTTTTTGCTTTTGAATCGTGTTTGTCATTATTAAAAGGTGCCCAGCACTAACTATGCTAATAAGGGAACTTCAAAATTTGAGCTTAAGATCTCACTCACAGCTTCAGTTATTTTTTTGTCAAATTTGTATTTTTCTATTGTAAACATGCTATTCATACCTTAAAAACTTCAAAAATCGATATATTTTGTTTTTTCTATAGAAATCACCTTAAGGAAGTTAGTCATTCTGCAATGCATGATTTTTTCGAATAGTTTACCCATGCTGGACAATAAACAAATTTTTCTATATTTTTCAAGCAATATTTTAAAAACTTTTTGGTGAATTGGTATAACAAAAAAATTTTTTAAACACGATGGAAAAATACCAGTGTCTAAAGAGATGTATATTATGTTGCTAAGCTGAACACTTATTAAAGGAGATATGATTTTTAATATCTGTGTTTGAGCACTAAACGGACCTACTGCTTTTTTGTAATAGAGTTGGTTAATTATTATGTTTTAATTTTGCTGGTATAGTAGGTACCATAAAAAAAGAAGATTCTATGTCATAACCTAAGTTTTTTAGTTTTTTCTGCAAGTAATATAAAAAATCATTTGAGATTAATCTCGCAACATATGCATGCTCAACTCCTATCGAGAGCATCTACTTCTAACCTAGCATAGGACAGCCTGTTTCGACCTCATTGTGGTCTCATCAGTCATGCCTAATTTTGAAGTTGATTGTCAATCTTGTTGGAATTAGACT
>JAUZNK010028085.1:0-19318 GCA_035046665.1 Euphysa ruthae
GCCCATCTGGAAATATTGTCTCGGCAATTTGTTGGTTACTCACGTTAAATATAACATTCTCATTCTCTCTCATTCAAATTTAAAAAATAAATAATAATTCTCATTTAGTTAAAAGTCTAGTTTTCGTTGTACGAAAAGTTTCGAGTATTTTTATTCTATGTTAACGATTAGATTATTTACATACTACCTTAAGTCTTCTCATCTCGATTTCGTTTATACATGTGCCTGTTTGCTAATGTAGATATTTTCTACTAATTTTTGTATATTTATTTCATTTTAAAATCAAGGATTACGGAAATGCAACTAGTAAGATAACTAACATTTTCTTCACACTAAGATAGCTTTTTATTATTTTTTTTTTTCAAAAAAACGTTAGGTTTTACAAATTTTATTTTAAAGGTCACCGTAAAAGTGTTCTTCTGATAAAGTTACAAAATACACCTGTATGTAAGCTGTGTTTTTCTTCGACATGTTTTTGGTGGTTCAAGAATTACTTAAGAAAGAGAAAAGTACAAGAGTTGATATCTAAGTTCTGTTTAAAAAGATATTTGTATTAGGCAGAGAATTGTTTCAAACTTCCATAAAAATGTGGTAACTTTGTCTTTTTCTTCTGATTATGAAACAATACAAAGAATAGCTTCCAAACCTAGAATGTACCATTGTTTAAACTTTTTTTTGCTGTCAAGTGACAGTGACGTCATCATTCCTAGTCAGTGGACAAAAAAAAGTTTCCAGATAATATTATATATACTATACTATTAGATAAATCTTGAAAACTTGAACAAGTTTTTTATAAATACTTTGACCATCTTTTCGAGTCATGTGTGGTGAAAGTTTTGATGATGAACATGATTTCTCTTAAGCATACCTTCATAAAAACTGTTTGTTTACACGTGTTTTTTTTTTCTCTGTAGAAGAGAATGTTCGGATTTTCATGTTATTCTTTGTTGGCATCTTTCGTTAAAGATATACATAAAATAAAATTAGGTAAAACAGGTAAAACAGAAATATGTGTGTGCATTTTTACTCTTTTGACTCAAAAAAAAAAAATTTACGTAAAATTAATTTTGGAAAGACTAAGCTTTGTCTTAAAGATGAGGGTCACTCTCCTTTCATTATATATTTCATTGGCAAAACCCTGTGTAGCTACCAAACATAATCAATTTTAACTTCTGGGCAAGTATACTGTATTTTCTCACTAGATGCTTATTACCATAACAACTGTTATACCATGTTTACTAGAGTCTGTGAAGTTACATCAGCTACATTAATTTAGAAGAAACGTTACAGCCATTGCTAAATGTTTTTTTGTGAACAAACAAAATACTAAAATAGAAAAACACATCAGATGCTAATCCGCATGAATAAAGATTAGCTACTTTGCAAGACACATGCTTAATGAGATAGCGATTTGATAAAATCTTGCAATAATTTGTTGAGACGAAAATCAAAATTAATTTCATCTGATACAGACTCAATTGCAACTCCAGAAAAGCTTATCAATGACATGAACAACTGATCTCATTAAAAATGGGTATACATCGGCTAATGGGTTGTAAAGAGGTCTCCGAGTTTTTCTAGACGAAGCATTGTACAACGACATTATAACAATTTTTGGGCTGGTATTTCTGCGTCAAAGAAAAAAAATTTATCGATGTCTTCAAAGGTATATTGCAACACACTCAAATAGATGAAAAAGATGAAGATAAAACTGAAAAAATGATTGGAAGAAACTTTAAAAACACTAAAAGAAGACAAGCTGCCATTTGGTTTCATTGTAGCAAATGTAGCAAGCCTCAGAAGCTTTACAACAGTGTATAAAATAATATTGTTTGGAAAAAATTTTTTTCCGATTGATTGAGAATGATAACGTCACTATTACGTGACAACAAAAAAATATTTCAGTGTTGGTCGTCAACTCTGGATTTGGAAATTACACTTGGTATAATTTGATAATCAAAGGAAAAAAGCCAAGTTACTATATTTTTCAGATTGGTTTGAAACAATTCCATGCAATGCACTCTATTATATATTGTTGACTTTATTAGAAAGCGACATTCTAAAATTCTAAATTTGACATATTTTCTAAAAGACTTACTAAGATAAATTTATTAGTAGTTGCACCTGCGTAGTTTTCCACGCAAGTATAAAAAAAGAACTTAATAAAAGGTTATCCCCGACTATCTTCAAACATGTTATAAAGTTAATTCCTAATAATCATTTTTTCTATCTTTTATAATTCATGAACCAACAAAAACACGCCGAATAAAAATACAGTTTAAATACAGATGCATATCATAAAATTTTTAGAACAATCAATTTCCAGGTGACCTTTTACGCCAGTAAATAAAAAAATTAAGAAGCCCAACAAAATTTTAAATTGAAAGCAAAGTTTGTAAAACCTTGTAAAAAAAATAAAAATAATAATGGTGGTTTTAAATTGATAATTTTGTTACTCAATTTTTTTACTACAAGCGGAGATTTTAGCATCCAGAAATTTTATTATGAAAAAAAATTTGAAGAAATTGTAAAAATTTCGAGATAACTTTTGCAAGAAAATCGCTAAAAATTTTGTTTGTTATTGAATATATGATGAAATTTAAAATGCACGTTATAATGCTTGCTATATCTCACTCTTTTCATCACGATAAACTTGCATTAATTGAATTCACTGGCTTTTGTATAGCATTTGACACAGTGGATCAGAGTGTTTCACTCTTTAAGTTATTACGTCATGGTATTAATCGCCTGATATATAAGCTGATTGAAAATTGTTAATATTATGTCCTTATCGAAAAATCAAATATTCTTGAAAGAAAATGCGGTGTTCACGCTGGGATAAATTCTTAGATCACTACTTTTTTTTAAATTTATATAAATGATATGCACCATATTCTTCTAAAACCACCTCAATCATATTTGTAGATTATAGAACTCTATTTTTTTAATCACAGCAGTTAAAGAACTTTCTTGAAACCGTGAGCAAGGAACTTAAAAATTTAAAAATATGATTCACAGAAAAAATTTTGACATATGATTCACAGAAGAAAACTTGTTTAATTTAGGATAAAATTAGTTAAACTTTTTTTTATAAAATAATTTTTATAAGGCAATGTATCGATCTATCACTACAACTTCAAATAATAAATTTGAAACCATAAAAAGTATATACTAAGTTTCTAAGAGTGCTAGTAGACGAAAACCTGTAAAGCTACACACTTTGTAAGAAAGTATGACAAATCCACATTTTTAATGAATAACATAAAAGTATTTGATGTTAGAAAACAAGTTTTAGATTCTAATATCCATGTTTATATAAAACTAAGACCTTTTCAAATAAATTTAAACAAACTTTTTCTGGTCATGCAGCTTAATTTCAAATACTAACAAATGATTGATTATATGCACCAATTTAAATCAGTCACAATTTTCGGAATCTTCTATCTTGTACCGTATTCAACATCTATGGAATGTAAATTTAAAAGGTTGAACTATTAATTCCTCAAAAAGTGTTTCGACATTTAATGCGCACTAAGCAACGTCTCAGAAATTAATTAAATTTGACCAAGCCTATATTTTAAAATTAATCCCTTTCATCGTATACATGAATCAAAACAACAAAAAAATCAGGTCCATTACAACAATACCGCTCCAATAAAAGAAATGCAACTGCTTCATAAATAAAGAATGCCCTTTGAATGAAAGATTTCTTTCCAAAAATGTGCTTTATGAAGCGAATATAACATCGAATCTTCCTAATTATGGAAATTATATTTATAAAATTACATAGTATATTATAAAATTACTAATTATAAAATTTACATAGGTATAAGCCAGCCGTCTTTTAAAGTCAGATTTGCAAACCACAAAAAATCTTTTAAAGTTAAGAAATATTCTAATGAGACAGAATTATCGAAAGAGTTCTGTTATGAAATTTTGTCCCAGATATATACTCCTTATTTGGACAAATTCGTCCAGATTCGTGATCGTTTGTTTTCAAAAGCTAATTTTGCGGGTGCTGAAGATTATTGAAATAAAAACTGACACATATTTAAGCCTCAAGATCACTGTGGTCTCGCTTACCACATGATAAATGACCATCCATATGGTAGGAGTTATGATGAACACATTGAGCACACCAATCATTTTGTTTAAAATTATTAAAATGATTCGACCTGAGAGCACCGACTACATCACTCTCACTTTCCTCCTCAGAACACTCTTTAGAATAATGAGTATGCATATGACGATTCAAATCACTTTTATTATGAAATTTTTGATTCCTCTTAATTTGTTGGACCATTTTGTTTTATCGCTATGTTCATTAGGATTTCTTTGTTTCTTTTGCCTTGATTGCATGAAGGCAAAACTGAAGATATTTACTTATTTATTAGCGTAAGTTAATTAATATCTAATTATTATCGTTATTACGAAATTATGCGTTCAGAAAATTTATGAGATCAAAGAATATTTGATTGTAATAAATTAGCTTTTTTACACTCCTTTTATGGACGTAACAGCCAATACAACTGTAAACCTCATATATATTTAACAGACGCTGCATTTTCGTTTAATTTAGGGACTATTATTTCTTTTACGGGGTTTTATACCATTAAAAACAATAATATTTAAAAATTTGTGATTTTTTTACCGTTGATAGTAATTTTGAAAAATTTTTTTTGAAACAAAATTATATTTTTTTTAATTCCATGTTTTTGAGAAATGGTGTATCAAAAATGAAAAAGAAAAATTGGGTAATTAATACTATAAAATACCTAAAAATCAATCCCTAGTTAACGCTTAAAAAAAAAGAAGCTTTCTATGTGATTTATATGATGTTATTGCACAGTCTAGTTAAGTTTTACTGACTACCAAAAGTCAGGTAAGGCCAATTAGTTTATATTCTTTTAGCGTCTAGTTGATCCAGCAATTATGTCAAAACTTAGCTTCTGAATAAAAAAAGCTCGAACACTAAAAAGAAAGACTGCTGGTGTTAACAAAGTGTTGAAAAAACCCATTTTAGAGGAGGTTCAATTAATAATTCAATTTTGAAAGAGTTCAGTGAAAATGTAAACAGTTTCAACAACAACAAATCGCAAAATTAACATCCAATTAAGTGCTACCGAACCTGGTTTTAGAGCCAATTGGCACTGTTTCATAATAAACAGTAAAATATTTAAATTCTATTGTCGAAAAAGTGATACACTGGAAACGAAATGTCTTGTGCCCAATGTAAAATCAAAAAATAAACTGATGGCTATGCTGATTTCATAAGTACACAAGTTTGTCCTATTAATCATACCGGTTAATAGGCGTTGAAAGGTCTCGTTGAAACTTTTATTCGATCAGAAGAGTTTAGCGGTTTACGATATATTGAGTATTTAGATGATGGAGACACAAAGAAATTTCATGGTATTGCTGATGTAAACCCATACAGCGATGCTTCAGTTCAAAAATTAGAAAGTGTTAGCCATGTGCACAAATGCGTTGGTGGTCGGTTACGTTTTCTTAATTTCGTTAAAAGCCGAAAAGATGATAAAGCAAAACCAGTAAAAAACTGACTAATAAACAAATAAATAAACTATAGCATTATTATGGTATGATTATAAAAGACTTTAGCAATAAAACCTATCAAATGGAAAAAAATATGGGCGCAGTCTCATTTCACAGTTCCGAAGAAAACTCCGATGATAGCTAACAAATTATGTATCCACGCAAACCAAAATCATGGTGTAAGTACCAACTGGAAAAACTGAACGTAACAACCGAATGTAGTAAATGGAAATCTTTTTTGCCAAAAGAAATTAGATATATGATTAAACCCGTGTTCCCGATTTTTGATTTTGAGTGACAATGGGCTATTAAAAAATGGCTATACGGTAAAACACAAAACAAAAATGACATTTTAAATGACATACCATTTGTAAAATGTCCAAAATCAAAATTTTTCATTTGAGAATTTTTCAAAATTGCAGTTTGTTCCGCAATCATTTGCTTTAATGATAGATCGACCGGTATTTTACATATGTTTAATGATATATCGACCGGTATTTTACATATGTTTAGTGATAGATCGATCAGTATTTTACATTTGCTTAAATGATAGATCGACCGGTATTTTACATATGTTTGATGATAGATCGACCGGTATTTTACATTTGCTTAAAAATGATAGATCGACCGGTATTTTACATATGTTTGATGACAGATCAACCGGTAGTTTACAAATGTTTGATGATAGATCGACCGGTATTTTACATATGTTTAATGATAGATCGACCGGTATTTTACATTTGCTTTAATGATAGATCGACCGGTATTTTACATTTGCTTTAATGATACATCAACCGGTATTTTACATTTGGGACAAATCTCCCCTTTTAAAATACGAGTTTACAGTAAGAAATTGAAATCAATCTGACTGTTATGCTGATTTACAGATTTGCACATTGCTTTGAAATAAAGGAAAAAGTTCTACCAATAGTTGTACAAAGTAGTTTTACTGTGGTGGTATTTTGAATAGTATGACCATCTAGTATTACATCTATAGGCTGATTTCTCCTGCCACTAATGATCAAGAGATAAATTTTAGAAGGGCTAACAACCATTGAGCTATTGTTGAACCATTCAATAGTAATACTTTATTTTTAATTTCTTAGCCATTAACTCGAATGATTTTTCCAAAGCTGATATTGTGTTATTATCAAAGTTACAGATTTTTGACTCATAGAAGAACATAAGTAAATCATCTATAAATAAATCAATCAGAATTGGGCCAAGAAAAGATCCTTTCGGAGGCACCAAGCATAATTGTTAACCATTCACAAAGGGAAGAGCCAACTCGAAGGCGTTATTTTCTGTTATAAAGATAGCTAAAAATAAATAAGTGGCTATTATAACTAACAAGCGGCTAATTTTAATTGTTAAAAACAGAACGTTACTTATTAAAGGATTGGATTGCTCGGAGGTCATACGAAGTACTATAGGTAATTTCTCATTGCATGTTGATATAGGAAGCACATTTGTCACATAGTAATATTGCAGATACTTTACCAAATCTATATTCTTGCTTATTAAGAGTATTTTAAATTATTGCCCTGGCCTTTCCGTTTCACAGACCTTTTCTTTGAAAATTTTCACCCGATCTTTGATTGAATGTCTCAAGGTATAATCAAATTGCAGTTTTCACAAAAATTGGAACGTCTCACTTAAAATTGATTAATTTTCTGATTCCCGCAGTTATTTTTCGCTGAAGTAAATATTTTTGGAGCTATGGACGTTTTCCTGACATCATTTAGAAAAAATTATTTTGAAAGTTTTTTTTTTTTATATTTGTGTTATTCATCTACCCTTCTAATCAGCTTTCAAAATGGTTTTAAGCCTGAAAGAAGATGTGAAAGTTCCATTGTCTGCAGTTTACACATTTGGTATTTCAAACTATAGCCACTTAAATGCTTTGAAATACCAAATGTTTACAAACTTATTAAAAAGTGAACTGAGAGTTATGTGTTGAAAATGGATAAAAAGCAAAAAAGAAAACGAGGAAAGGATAACTAAGGGCATTGTATCAAGCAAAATAGTAAAAAAGTTTATAGCAAGAAGAGCAGAAAATCCAAATAAGGGAAAGAAGCTGGCACTCAAAGATTTAATTGTCAATAGTGTTGAACAAGAAATTCTTGACAATGACGCAGGCCTACCAGAGCCCATTGAAACCCCTTCTACAGTTTCTGCTGCTAAAATAATAGACATTGAAAGTGACTTACTAAATTTACCAAATATAACTGGATTTAGACTGTTTGACATGTCAATTTTATCGATTGTTTTGTAATTGCTAGCCTGTCCAAGCTGTTTGATTATCGGCACATTTTCCATAACCGATTTATTTGAACAAAAAAAGTTCTTTCCAGATGTCTTCAGATAAATTGCAAAGGCTGTCCTTTCCTCCATGGGCTTTACACCTCTCATAACGTAGATACCAGGAAGGATGTAAGAAGCAGGGGTATGAAGACGATAGAAGTAAACGTGAGAGCTGTGTACGGTTTCCGTATTATTGGGACCGGAAACACTCCGTCAAAAAAGTTATGTGGTTATTTGAACATGCCTCAAGCTATGAGAATATTTCAAATAAAGTCAAATTAGCCTGTAAAACTATTGCTGAACAAAGTATGGCTGATGCATCTGCAACTTTACGCGGTGCTAATGAAGTTGCTGATGTTGGCGTCTCAATTGATGGTCTAGATATTCTTTTTTTGGGTTATACGATGCCATAAGCCACTTTAATTATGGAGAGAAGGCTGTATTGGATACATTACAATTAATCAACATTAATCCCGGCGCTCATATGACAGAATCTTTTAGTGTCGTCAACACTTTACGCAAATGATTATCGGTGTACAAGGTATCATCACCACAGAAGAAGCGTGGAAAGATCCTTAGACACTCAAAAAAGAAAAACCAAGATGAAAACATTGAAAAGGAAGGATCTTCTTATGAAACTGGAGGAGGCTTTTAAAATCATTGTGGTATTTATTACACTTACTTTTGTTAGGTTATGAGTAGTAGCCTTCTTTAAAATCTACCATTGTGTTTCTTTAGCAATCTTAGTACTTTTTCAGTTTATTTAATAGCCGGTCGGGCTGTCATTTCACAGCCGCTTATCCGTTTGTTCTCATTTTTTACACACGTTTTAAAAGTTCCATTCTTTAACCAAAAACTATCATTAAGGCATTTTAAGTGTCTATTATCTTTTTATTGAGATTTCTGTACAAAATTTTGGTCAAAACTTTGATAGCGCTAAAAGATTTTCCAAAAAGTTGACTATTGAACATATGAGACATTTTGATAGTTGGTTTTGAAATTATTACCCGACCGGTTTCTCTGATATCTGGGTCTAAACCGCCATTGTGAAGGCGCCATTATGGATTTTTTTTTTTTTAATTATATTTTTTCTGCTAATTATATTTATTAGCATCATTTACTCCAAAAAATTTCGGAAAAATATCTTATTAGAAAAAAGGTTGGTTTATGAGGAATCCCCCTTAATATCATCACCAATTTGCCATAAATACTAAATGGAGAAAAGATAACACTTCAAACCCCATGATAGTGGGATGGATAATGTAACATTTCAAACCCATAAAAATGGCTTGGATAAAGTAATATGCTTTAAACCCCATGGAAGTGGCATCAATAAGGTAATGAAGAAAATTTTCAAGTTTTAGAATTATAACATGAATTAAAAAATCAACACGAAAATACCATAAAATAACATTTATTTAAAAGACCCTGAAAATCCAAAAAATATTTTTCTAATGAGTTAAGTCAAGAAAGAATATTGAAATAACGTGAACCAATTGGACTAACATCGCAGAGATCATACTCTTAAATAAAATCCTAAATAACAATCCTTTCAAATGAACTTGCCATTGCCGTAAAAGCAACTTTGGCTGACATACAGTCATATTGTTAGATAACCAAGATAACGACAGACACGCCGTTCTGACTTAAAGTTAATGTATTACTTTCCGAAATCTAATTTCTTTAAAAAATTACTGGATTTGTTTCAACGCTGACAAACGCAGATCTAGCGAAACTGATATAATTGATAATTAATTAATTATCAAATATTAGTTATAATTGATTATTCCGAAAGGTAATATGAGGAATGCATTGAGTTGTAAAGATGCAATGGACATAAGACATACACAGTTTAATAATGGGCAACTGTTTTTAAAATACTAATTATAATTATTACAATGATTATATTAATTATATAAATAAAAATATTAGCTTTATAATGATTAAAAAATAAATTTTAAAAATCGTAGATTTTACTTTTTATAAAATAACTAACAAAATTTTTAGGCCATGGGCCCGTTCCAATGTTAGGATCATAATCTTACTTAAGTTTTACATTTTGAGATGAGTATATTTAAACAATGCAAACAAATATTGTATGCTATATAAAATAGCAAAACCAAAAAAATATTGTTTCTTGCTCTACTTCTCTTTTAAACCAGTTTTCAATAACACCAAAGTTTAAAATACATTTGAAGTTATTGACACACTCCCATGTAATTTCGACTGCTTTGACGTATATGGCTTGATGGCATACCAAGACGATATCTGAGAGATCTAATCGATCTGTTATGAATAGTGCCTGACATAATATTTCGTTTATTGTTGACATGGATGTTGCTGGTGCGTTAATGGTTTGTAAGTAACTAGCGGTTAAGAATGCTAAAGCCTGCCCGCTGCTCACTATTTTTTTCATCTTGATTAATAATGCGCATTTATTACCAGATTTTTTAGCTCTGATTCGAGTTTGACGTCTTTTACATTGTTTTGAGGAGGTCTTTCGGGTAGCACAAGAGGTTCAGGTCGTTAGCAAGGATTGTAGAGTGGTAGGATTGGTGGACATACAGATAAGCTTCGTTTTTTGTCTTTTATAGTATCGTTTATGACATACTGCACCAATGGACCTATGAATCCTTCTTGTATTATAAATAAAATTAAAAAAAATAAAAAACACTCAACTTATATGAATATCTTTAATCGCTAGAAGTTCAAAGCACTGTTTCACATTAGAAAATAGAAAGTAGAAAAAACGTCTTCCTTCTTCATTAAACTAGTTCTTTTATAAAAACAATGCTTCAGCATTATAATTCCTTACTAAAAACCTCGTTTAATTTATTGCGAAGATTAATGGAATCCTCAAAGAACATTCTTGTAATTTCTTCCACAGCATCGGCGTTGATAAAACCCGTGAGTTTAGTCTTGAGTTTATCAGGGTTAAAATATAAATTCATTTCACAAAATGGTCGACACAATTCGAGATTGTTGCCAAAGTAACACTCTCCGTACGCTATGCTTGCATTAGTGGTACCGTTTGTGTATTTCTATAAAGATTAAACAGGTTTTATTTAAGATCCTTGGAATAACAAAATAAATGAAATTTATTTAACAAATCTTTTAGAAAGAGGCAGAGTAGGCTGCTAACGTATGAGTCAGGTGGTTGTATATAAATAGAATATAGACATATAGATATAAACATAGATAGAATATTTTGTATTTAGAAAATCACACAGAAAGGTGATCATTTGAAGGTTATAAAAGGTGGAGAGTGTGTTTCCCAGCATAATTTGCTGCTTATAATATTTTTGTAAAGTGTTAAGGAAGGCAAGGTCCTGCAGTCAAGATACAGGTCCTGTCGGAATGTCTGAAAGCTTAAGGAAAAACATGAGGCAAAACAATACAGTGCAAAGTTGAGCTGTTGGCTCGTGATGTTAAGTGCAACAGCGAGGGTATTGAAAGGAACTAGACGATACTTTAAGAAATATTCTCTAGAAACCGCTTATGATACCTGTGGGTGGAAGAAAGGCCAAGCTATACAAAAGCAAAGTGGAATGGTGAGGGTAACTTAGGTAAAAAGGAAAACAATGAAAGCTTAGAAAAAAATAGATGCTGTAGTTAAACAATTTATATATAATGGTGAGATGTCATGGTTAGTTGAGAAGACGAAAATAAATTAATTAGGAATAGTTACGAAAAATTACCTAATACTGAGTTTGAATGGGTTGAGGATAATAACATTATAAAAAACTGGCAGTGAAATTTTTTAACAACAAGCAAAAAAGAGTAATTATAGAAGATTGAATTTGGCCAATCAAGCAATGAAAGTTATCATACTTTAGTTATCGATCAATACTTTACTGAAAGAATTAATTGTTACGAATAAGATGCAGTTTAGTTTTGATAAAAGACATGACAATAATTCTTTCTCACACCAGAAAGAAAAAGAATCTCTTTTTAGCAATGGATTAGGAGAAAGCTTTTGAAAAAGTGTCACGTAAGGTAGTTTGGTAGGCTATGAGGAAATTAGGCATAGATGAGTAGTAACAGCGCAAGCTAATTCTAGAAATTGTGAATGATTGATTCATTTAGAGAAGTTTAGTGTGAATGTGGGTAGACATCAGGGTTCAGCACTTTGGTCCTTTGTTGTCTATTGGGCTTTTAGAGATTTGTTAATGGAGTCCAAAACAGGACTTACATTTGAGTTATTGTATACAAATGATCAAGTTCTTATAGCAGAATTTATGGAATAATCAGTTGAAAGTTGAAGTAGGAAAAGAAGAGCTAGAAGAGAAATATTTGAAAGCGAATGCAGCAAAAAGTAATTAACAGCAGTGAAGCCAAATTGGAAAACGGCCTTGTGGAGTTTGAAAGTATAATGTATTAAATAGATTATTAGTTAGACTTGTTAGCATTGAGTATATAGGAAATGAAGAGGAATTGAAAGAAATTTTAAGAAAATCTGAAAATTTATTTCTTCTGTTAAATAATAAAGAATTTTCGATTCTGATTAGATGTAGGTTGTTATAAAACCTATATTAGAAGTGTGACATGGGCAGTAAAGTTAAAAGATATCGAATGTTTAGAAAGTAATGGCATTAAAACGATTATGTGGATGTCTAACACCAAATAGAGACTAAAAAAGTCTTTTGTAAAATTTCATATACCTTTAAATCTGAAACATGTCTAACAAGCACCACTAAATTTCGACTGCTTTGGAATGTTGGCACAGGCTTTCCGTCTTTCACAGTAATGGGTAACTTACGTACTCCGTTAAATTCCGGATAAACAGCATTATAAAGATCTGAGTCTACGGTAAGTTCATCTTGTGTTGAAATTACGAATCTGATATCCATGTCAGTTTTAATGTTTCCTTTAAAAGTTTCAATGTTTGGTGATATTAATGTTCCGTGAAGCCACATTAAATTTCTCTCGCCAATGAAGACGGGCTCTAAGCTAGAGTCAAGCCGCATCTCAACCTCATAACTCTTACTTGGATTTAGACTAATCTTCCACGCAGGTGTGCATCGCTGTTAGTTGAATAAAAACAAAGCTTTGTTACAAAAAAATAAAAACTAGACTTAATATGAAATAGATATAATAGTATTATTAGGTTACAGATTATGTTTGCAAAACCGTTTTAAGACTTACGAATAAATTGCTTGATTCATAAATGAATTATTTATAATACTAGAATTAACCAAAATATAAAGAAGTAGATATTTATAGTGTGGACAATTTAAAACTCAATATAAATATAATTAGATTGAGGTATACAGTTTTTGAGAAAGGAGGACATAAATTTTGGAAGGATCATGTGGATCAAAAGAAGTCCTTTATATCATGCAAACTTTTGAAAAAAAGTAAGTGAATTGATTTCGAGTTTATTTCAGAAATCACGCAACATTTTTTTTGAAAAAATTTGGGTTAGAAAAAAAATCATTCCCTAAACTATTTTCTATACTAATTTACAATTTCCGACAAAAAAAAAAAAATAAAAAAATAAATAAGCAAAAAAATTAGGTGCATTACCGAAAATTTTTTCGAAAAAATTGGAAAGCAAGAAAGTATGACAGGGCAATTAGATTTTTTTTTTTTTTTTTTAAATCGAAAGTTAACTTGGATTATATGACAGAAAATTGTTTGTGAAAACTTTATTTTATTCCGAATAGACCAACAAAATTTTTTTGTCTATTTTAAGCTTTTCTTGGGTTATAAAATTGGCTATTTTATGGTCACCAGGTATGACTTTTATCGGATCATCGTAAATCACCTTTTTTCGGATCATCTTGAATCACTTTTTTTCAGCTCATTGCGAATTGCTTTTTTTAGTTCAATGTAAATAAATTTTTTTGTGTCCATCGCCAATTTTTTTTCGATTCATCACGCATGACTTTTTTTCAGGTCATCTCAAGTAAAATTTTTGTGTCATCACGTATGACCTTATTCGGGTATTTCCATCTACGGTTTGCCGTTAATAACTTTTTTCAGATCATCGTGAACCACTTTTTTTGGGCCATCGTAAATCAATTATTTCAGGTAATCAAAATTTGTGATATTCAGGCGTCAAAAAATATGTTTTACGGTTTACTAAAAGCTATATTTTTCCGGGTAACCGCAAGAGCACATTTTCGAATATGTTAATTTTTTTTCCAAAACTTTATTAGCTCGTAATGCAAGGTCTGTTAGTATTCAGCCACTTAGCAAATTGAAATTTCTTTCTTTTTTTTAAGAAACTTAATTCATAAAATCTTGAATAAAAATCTGGGCTGGTTTGTTGTTTAAAATTGATTTGTGAGCATTATGTAAGCATTGGATTACTCAGAATTTATAGCATTTGACTTTAAGCCCTCATAAGAGATTAAGCAGGTTAGATTTTATCTGTGTGTGGTATATATTTTCTATTTGCCACTTTCACCAATTATAGAAATTACTTTATTGGAGAATTTCGGTCTGTCAAATTTAAATATTGAGTTACTGCTAAAAAAAAAAATCTCTCATTGAGCCCATAAATTCTTAAAATACAATTTCTAGAATATTGAATGGAAATTTTAATTGAATTATAAAGTTATTCAAACTAACAGGCTATAAAAAATTTCATTTGGGTTATACAAGTTATCAAATTTCTGGTTAAAAAGTATAAACTTATTTATTTGAGTTCTCACGTTAAAAATTATTAGCTTTATTGACATGGTGAAACCATAGGTATTTTGAATCGCTTTGCTTTTCATCAAGTGACGAAACAACGGCTGTAGGACAGGGTAGTTATTTACTAGACTTATTTGAACACTAAGAAATTTCTTTAAAAATGGCCATAACTTTCAATTTTATACCTTATAGCTACTAGTAACAAAAATAATTGTCTTCCAATGTAAGCCATCTCTTAAATAGTTAGTGTATTTCTACAAAACTTTCAACTACATAGAAAATGTTAAACTTAATTTAATTGAGTTAAACGTGACTAAAATATTGGTTGTGACTAAAATTTCCACTGAATAACACTATTAACCGATTATTTCTATAATCAATAAAGCATTTTATTTTCCAATTTCTAATTTTAAATCTGATTTTTTAATGTAAATACTTTTTGGTCAAATGTATAGAATTTTCTAGAAAGTTGCAGTAAAAATCTTATTAATTTCAAGTCTGTCAAACCCAACCTAGTTTCCGTGAAAATTATAAAATCAAAATCTTTACGACAGTTAACTGAATCGAATAAACTGAATCAAATATTAAAGCTTTGCTCTTGTTTACAAAAACAAATTTTAAATTTCATATTATGTCTTCACATTGGAATTAGACTGATATGCAATGCAATGCTAGATAAAACACTGCCGATATCATACACAAACTACTCAGTTTTTTTTACGCCTTTAAATAACCGTATTTGGTCACAATTAGGTTCAGCAATGAAAAACATAATTAAGACAAAATTATTTTGTAAATAGCCCTTTTTGACCCAATTAATTGATAGAAATTTTCGCTGCAATGATTTACTTACGTCCGTTTTTTGCTTATGCTCTGCAATTCATTTTATTACGAGCTAGTTATTTCCCTACAAAAATTATGCCTAAGAAAAATATTTTATTTTATTCATGAAGAAAAAATAAGTATTAAATCTAGTAAGATATAAAAAAAAAAATTAAATATCAAACATTATTAAGAAAAAGAAAGGGGACATTATAAATAAGGAAGACGACCATAGTTATCATTCCTTGAACATTTTACAAAAATTCTTTTCCTTATTTTTTTATATACGCCTGCAATTTATGTACAAAATCATTGATGATTAAATAAAACCATATAAGGTATATTGTCACAATAAACCTTAATGTCATATACAGAAAGTGATATAAGTTATATAAGTGGAATATTAAGACTCCGTGAACAAAATATTCATTTGAGACTGTCTTTACTATTACTATCACTGCACTCCTTTTCGCTGGTCTCAAGAGCTAAAGGAACGCTTTCTTCATTTTTCCCGTTGCAATCTCAAACAGAATAATCTTTTGAACAGCTCGATAAACAATTTTTTCTCGTTACGAAACAGGTCTAATAATTTTGCAACACTGTTAGGAGCGTTGGCACCTTCTACTAAACTAATTATATTTCCTTTGTTCCACTCGTTTCGGGGAGTTCAAAAATCTTTTATTAACACGGCATAGTTCATTTTTAATTCTAGGAGTCGTCAAATCTCTAAAACAAGATTCCACATGTTTAATAAAAATTAAGAGTAAACCTTCTTGAAAAGAATCATCTGAACGTGCATAGAAAACCAGAAACTTTCATATCTACAGACATATTTAAATGAAAGTCGTACGACTTAAAGCGCGAGTGTATATATATAGTTTTTAAAAGAAAGGGGACTTCCATAATCAAATTAAACAACAATAAATTTATATTACCATAAATACAAACTCTATACTTAGGCAACATATAACACAACTACGAATAGTGTTAAGTATATTTCTTACTCGAAACTCGAACAATCCAGGACATTGAACATATCTTCTCAAGGGTAGACTCGATACCATGACACAATACAATAAAATGAGCATCTCAAAGTACTAGTTTTGAAAGATGACAACAATAAATTATTCTTGAGCTCTCCTCATAAGCTTAAAATGTTGTTACTATCAAAAAAAGAAATGCCAGTGAAGTCTTGAAATTTTAAATTCGACCTTTTTAAAAGCACCTTCTGGTCTTCTTTTACTCACAAGTCTAAAGCCTTACTCAGCTCTTCAGCGGTGGGGATGCTTGACTTGACCATCTCGTTTCTTCTTTGTAAACAAACCAATTTTAAATCGTTAATAAATCTGACGGCGTAACCCGTAATCATTAGTATTTTATGTAAATAACTGTAACTTAAAAGGTTTATGGCATATCTCAGATGATTTTACCACATGATACTCCTTTTCTGTACCTTCCTCTATACCCTCTTCAAGCTCACCTTAAACCATACCCAAAAAATATCTTTTCTGAAAACCTTTTTCTTCTCAACATTGACCTCACTCATCTAAAACCTTTCCTCGACACCAACACTTTTTAAAATATAACCGTTATTATATAAAAACTCTGGGCCACTTATCCAATCTTTGAAACGATAACTAAGTTTAACTGATGCTAACCTCGTGGGAATGTCTGCTGGATTTTTACCACCGACTATATGCCTTCAACAACCTGGATCAATTAACCTCCTGATATCCGTATCAGCAACCCTGTTCTTCTCTAGAGCTGCTTTAATTTGACTTAAAACCTTACTAAGTAGCAGACATCACAGCAATCATCGACAACAAATTGAAAAAGCTTTCAAAGGGGCTACTCTATTTTTCGAGGACAACAGGTGAAATGCTACATTCCTACTCGATATAATATAAAGATAAACCACAGCACAATAACCTTCTGCAGAGCTATCACAAAATGCACCTTTAATCTTTTTCCCTTTAACAATTTATAAAAGTATAATTATAATTTATTTATTTATTTTTATATGCTACTAATCTTGACACAATTTAAAATTACTAATTCTTTTAATAGTCTCTCCCAAATTAAAACTCTCTTTCTGCAAATAACTTTCCCAACTAAGTTTATTGTTATATAAATGCCCAAAAATAATTTAGTAAACACGGGAAATTAAACCTAGGGCGTCATACACTGACGCAGCTACCTTTAAAACACTTTCTTTAGTTTTTTCCATAGACTTTACTAACTTAATCACATTCTATCAATTAAAAACAAACTCGTCTTTTTCTAAATCCCATTCAACTCCTAGTACTTTCTTAAATTCACTTTGATTTCTGTTGAGCTATGATTTTGCGTAAGACAAATGTGAAAACTCACTTTCTGTTTCGTTATGTTAAGTATTGTTACTTACTTCACAACTTAAGAATGTCAAACCCTGCTTCAGACATAATATTTCACTTTTCTGATCAAACATAATACCCTCTCCTAAAGTGTCACAGCATGATGCAGTATCGTTTATATAAGATCATTTAGAAACTTTCTAACAAATTCTGGATTTGACAAACTTTCTTAAACGATACCTAACAGATCCGTTAAGAAGAAAACGATTAAACTTCACACGGAATACTACACGAAGAAAACGAAAAACAATCTCTTTTGAATTCACGTTCGAAGGATTATCATAACATAGAAACCTGTGAAAATTGACATACTCTTTATTTACCTCCACGTTCAAAAATGCTTCATTAATATGAGCTAAAATTTCTGCAGAATTAATACGAAAGCTAATTATGATGTCATAAATTTTCAACAAAAGATTCGGACAAAGACAATTATTAAGGGAAGCCCTTGGAACTGCACAAAATGCCAACGCATTTTTGGTCAAATTTTTGTAGTACTATAGTCCTTCCTAACAAAATGTCTATGAGGAAGATGCGCTCCCACTTTCTTTCTCTATTTTTTCAACAAATCCTTTTTCTTGATAATCATTGAATACTGCGTGATATTTCTCAAAAAAGTTCAGCTCTATTAACTTGCTTCAAAGTCTTTTAACTCTACTTGCTGTTACACTAAAATCAAAAAATCAAACGTAATCTCATGATCAAGTTTAAATAGCAGCTTGGTGACATATCTAACACAATTATGGCAAAATCCTTTCTCTAACTAACCAATTGCACTTTGAAAATGATTCGACACTCCAAAATTTAGAAAAATCTTCGCTTAAAACATCTTTTTCATTCTCCACATACAACACTTCATCTGAACAACTATCATATATGAATAAGATTCTAAGGTTTACTTTAAGTTTTAATAGTTTTGATTCGCTCAGTAAGAAGCTTTTTGAATTTATTTCTCACAAACGCTCTCGTAACACTTCTACACGAAGACGATTTATGCAGTTTAAGACAATACACACACTTTTTAGATCGGTCGTTTAACTTAGTATGTAACCCATCCACCGTATATCTTTTATGCCAGTGTTATTTTGACTTTTACTATGAGCTTCTTTGCCAATGGTAGCACATCTCCCTTTTATTGTTAATTCTTCGTCTAAATGCTGTAACAGCAAATCTATCTATCACAAAGAACTACAAAATTTTCTAGAAATTAATAAATATAACTTTTCTGGTATTTTTTTACAAAGAATTGGTATGATTAGAGACTCCATTTGAGTGGATATAAGCACTTGCTTGTTACCATAACAATCCTTTAGTAAGCAAACAGCGATTTCATAGCTGTCTCTTGTTAACGACAAACCTGCGACTAAACCTTAGGTTTTTTCATTTAAATATACCCTCAAATAGCAAATTTGTCAATAATTGCAAGTTTCTCGCTCAAATGAAAGAAAACACTAAATTGGTCCCAACATCAACACGCAGTTAAAAAACACGACACCAATAACGAAATCGCAACACACTCATGGAAATAGGATCATTCATTTAATTGGGAAGATAAATCAATTATCGATTCTGAACTTCGACTCATCTCACGAAAAATCAAGGAA